>PVKB01007185.1:0-41516 GCA_004027205.1 Ctenodactylus gundi
CGTTCTCCCTCTGCCCTATATAAGCTTCTGTACTTGCTGAATAAAGTGAGTTCCTGCTTCGACAGACTCCCGCCTGGGTCTGGTACTCTTGGGACGAGGGGGCCCAGCCACACGCTCACCTTTCCTCTCCTCCGGCCCTGGTGTGGTGGGACGACCCCCACAGTACAGCTCTTTCCCAACTCAACCTGTGAGCTTTAGCAAAGAGCATGAGCCAATCAAATTCGCTGTCTTATTGCTTTTAGTGATGTTGTACGTTGGTGACCAACCACAGTGTTTGCATATACAAACTTGAACTACGGTAACTGGAAGTAGGGATAGGACTCTCCATAGAGACTGCTTCAGAAAGTTATACACAGATCGTCGTGTGGGTCGTACGTTACAATGAGGAGGTGAGGAACACGCACATCTCTTGGCTGAACTTCCGGTAAGTCTGGATCTGTAATAACTGGACCGCCATCTGTTGGGATGGGAACTGTGTTTTCCATCTGTAGTTAAAATTATCCTTTGACCGATGTACAGAACTCAGTATCTGTGCCACAAGTTCCAGTGTTTTTGCTGTGCGAAGTTTTTGTAAACTAGGAAGTTAATCATCTATTAGGTCTACAGTAGTAGACCCAAATGAGAATGCCTGCCCGTTTTCAAATGTTCTTTTTCCCTTTTCCTTTTCTTTCTTTCTTTTCATTTTTTGAGACAGATTGCTTTGTAGGTCAGGCCTTTAATTTGCTATGTAACCCAGGCTGGCCTTGAACTCACAGCAATACTGTCTCAGGTCTCCTGAGTGCTGGAATTTTAGGTATGTGCCACTAGGCCAAGTTTTTGCGGTGCTGGGGAATAGAACTCAGGGCTTTGTGCTTGCTAGGTAAGTGCCCTAACCAATGTACTACTCCTCCAGACCCCGTTTGTCAAATTTTCAATCCATCTTTAATATGTTTAATTACTCTTAGAATCTAAGGTTAGTGGTTGGTGGCTTAATTCAATCTTTTTTTTTTTTTTTTTTTTTGAGACAGGGTCTTGCTCTGCAGCCCAGGCTAGTCCTGAACTCACCATGGAGCCCAGGCTGGCCTTGGACTCGTGACAATCCCCCTGTCTCAGCCTCCCGAGTGCTGGGATTACAGGTGTGCGCCACCACACCGGGTTTATGTGGTGCTGGGGAATCGAACTCGGGTACTCAGCACTTGACTTAGTGCCTTCCGGACAAGTGCTTTAACTGCTGAGCCAGTCCTCCGGCCCCTTAATCCAATCTTTCCACTTGCTCTTAAATATCCTTCTTAAACATTGTCAAAGCTTTCTAACAAAATTTATATATCTAAATTTTAGTTTATGCTATTATATCTATCTAAAAAATGGTTTTCTGTTTATAAAATCTAAACCATTTCATGGTCAGAAGAGTTGTAAGCTAGACTCTTAAAAAGTTGTGTTTTTTGTTTTGGACCCTCAGTTTTAATTTCTGGTGGTAGCTTTTGTCAATTTTTTTTATGCCGATTCAGAGTAAAGTTCTTAGGTAGTGTCAAACATGTTTCAGTAGTCTTTACTGAATTTTTTTTATACAACAAACTTTGTTGATTCTACTGTTCATAGAAAAGTAAACTTTCTGTTAATCATGAATGTGTGGCATTCTCTTTCCTGCAGAATTTTAAGAAAATGATTGCAGCAATTTAAGTACTAGTTTCTGTGTCTATAATCATTTCTACTTGTGTAGGATGCCTTCATTTATAATTTGAAAATTTATCTTGACCTATTTTTAATTGTAGAAACAATTTAATCACATCGTAATCAAAACATTTTAATTAGTGAAGCATACAACCCAAAACTCATCACTCATGGTAATTGTCGTGTGTAAACACACTGACATAGTACATTAACGTGTAGGGAAAAAACCTTCCCAACTTAGCCAATCTATTAGCAAGCTGTAGAAATGGTCCCTGAAAGTGCAGTCTTCCAGCTCAGTTAATGTATTGCCCCTGGGCAGACGGGTGCTGCCAGTGGGGGGACACTCAGCTGGATGCCAGCCACTGGGACAGTTACTGCGATGGAGCAATGATACGTTTTCTTTTTCTTTCTATGAAATTTAAATAAAATTTGTTTTTAATCGATGTGTGAAACCATAAGCATTGCCCATTATCAGTGGAGAGAGGGCTATGTGGTGCCCTGAGGCAGCGTGGGCAGGCTCTGTTCCGTGGGGCAGTTGCGGGGAAGGAAACTCTGCCACAGCAGCAGAACTGAGGTCACAGGAACACTTTTCAATTCATTAAAACGTGTGTACAGTGGAAAACTCTGTTCCTCAGTAGGCTCACTTCAGGTGCTGCTGGCAGCTGTCAAATTGGACAGCAGAACTCGCTGTTATGATTATTACTGTGATTGTTGTAACAAAAATTGAGCTACATTAAAATCTCCCATGACGGCTGGGAGAATATCTTTTTTTTTCTACTGCCAGCTTTATGTTAGTGGCTGTATACATTCATGAAATCGTCACGTCTTAATGGAACATAGGCTCTTTAGCATTTTGAAATGTCTCTCAGGACCGTGCCATACTCTTGTGCCTTAATTTCTGTGTTTCATGGCATATTGACGTAAGTATACCAGCTCTCTCTCGGTAATGTTTCCACTAGGTACTGAGGCATGAGGTTGAACACTTTTCATAAATTAAAATGTGGAAATTTAAAATCCTGTTCACCATATGTTTTCTTTAAGCCTTTGATTTAAAAACAGAGATAAGAGTACCGGGTATCTTAGGAAAAGCAACCAAGAGCAGAAAAACAAATCACCTGTAATTTTAGCCCCCGAGTGAACTTCTGGCTGTACGCTCTCCCACACGTGTTTGCTCGTGGCCTTTGCGTTCACACAGCTGGTGCTTTTATTCATGTGTGCATTTTCATGTGACGAACATGTTGCCTTTTCTCTCTAATAGCTCATTTCGTCAGCTTTCTCCACGGAAAACATGATGTTGAATGATGTTATGTGTTGGTTAAAGATTTGTTCGTTGATTCAGCCAACGAATGTGTAGCTACCACTCGTACTACGAGGATCTGAGTAGCCTGGCTTGGTACCTGGCCCTCCGCTTCCCTGGGTCTAGTAAAGACGCTTCTGTGCTTCTGTTGAGCAGCCCCAGCTGACCACCAGTGTCCTCTGTGGCCGTAAACAATCTTACGGATGGATTAGTGACAGCGACCTCACCTGCTTCACAGCTGTCCACTGTGGAGCCCAGATGGGACCTGTTTGTGGTACAGCAGCTCGGGGCCAGGGAGAGGGGGTGCCCCCACTTGGTGAGTGGCTCAAAGAACAAGCCCTCACACTGAACCCTGATGGCCCGGAGGAGCACTGATTCCTTTGTTTTAAAAATTACGTGTCGGCTCCTTCTCCTGTGTTAGTGGGCCTTCCGGAAACATGGTCCGTGAGAACAAATAATTTAAAAAGACTGTGAGGGGCTGGAGGTGTAGCTCAGCCCTTAGTAAAGCACTCTGCCTAGCACGCACAAGGCCCTGGGTTCGGTTCCCAGCACCATTCAGGCTGCATGTGGTGCTACTCATCCTGGCGCTCTGGAGGCTGAGGCAGAAGGGTTACCAATGTGTTTTGAGGCCAGTCTGGGTTACACACTGAGTTCGGGACCAGCTTGGACTACTGAGCCAGACCCTGTCAAGATTTAATTCTTCATTCTGTCAAAGATGAACCCAAGACTTTTAAATCTCAAAGGAAAATGAGCATGAAGGTACAGTCAGCAGGTGACATTATTCAGATCAATATCAGGGCCAAAGAGCGGCTGCTGGTTTTTTAATCACTGATAAATTAAGCTTCCAAAAATTGCATCTCTTCTCATAATTCAATAAGACGAGATTTTTTCCCCCAAAGATATGATTGGCCCTTCTTGCGAAGGGGTGGGAGAGCCAAGTGCCCACAGCACCACCTTGGACAGAAGCCACTCAGACGTGGCTGGGGCCGAGCGAGCCCAGTGGACACCCAGGAGAGAAACTCCTTTTTGGTCAGGTCCTTAAATAGGTGAGTTTTAACAAGGGGATAAAACACCCAAGGAGCAACAGAGTCTCGTGTTTGTTCCGTGGGAGAGTGGGGTTCGGGTGGAAAGGCCAGTCACGGGGTGTTAGGAGGACTGCTCGGCGTGACGCGCGGGGCAGTGGGACAGCGCTGGTGTGTGAGGAGACGCAGCCAGGTCGATTCTGCTCACAGCTTGGGGCCTGCAAACCATGGTGTGGCCGAAGAAGCTGGTTTTGTCGTTTGTTCCCTCAGTAGAATTTGGGGCCAGTGCCGTCCCCTGAGACTTAAAAAAGGGCCATGCGAGAAGCAGTGGGAGATCAGGAATGAGAGCAGAAAGGTGCCCGGCAGGAAAGCGGCAAGGGGCTGTGACACCGCCGGGGCTCTTTTCGGAAGTTCTCTGAGGTTGTCTGTCCCAGGAAATGCGTGTGTTTGGCCTGGTCATTCCTCTCGGCTTTTATTTATTTATTTTTTAACCTTGTATGGTTATTTCTTTACTTACTTACAAATGGAGCAGACAGAATCGAGCACTGGCGGTCCAGCACGGGCTGGGTTGACTGGCCGCGTCTCGAGCTGCCGTCTCTTACCAGCTGGTGTCCGTAGCTACTCTGCAGGTCGGGTCTAGCGCGGTCGGCACCGACAGGCGAAGTTACAATGTGAGAACGCAGTTCTCCTCTCCAAGCTGTCATTACTATTATTATGCTGGTGCTTTTTTTATTTTTTTCACTCTTTGAGGAATGAAGAGGAGATAGAATGTCCACAATGTGACGATGTCCAAACTGATCTGCAGCAGGGGTGGCGGGTTCCCGTGCTTTCCGACAGGGCTGAGGGAGTGCTGAGGTCTGCGCTTCGTCTCAGGACTCACGGTTTGCGGTGTGCACTCGAGCGGTGGGCTGCATTTATTAGATGCAGGTTACTAGATGCAGGGCTGCTAGATGCAGGGGTACTAGGTACAGGAGTACTAGGTGTAGGGGTACTAGGTGCAGGGGTACTAAGTACAGGAGTACTAGGTGCAGGGGTACTAAGTGCAGGAGTACTAGGTGCAGGGTTTAAGGTACAGGGGTACTCGGTGCAGGGGTACTAAGTGCAGGAGTACTAGGTACAGGGGTACTAGGTGCAGTGGTACTAGGTGCAGGGATACTAGGTGCAGGGTTTAAGGTGCAGGAGTACTAGGTGTAGGATTTAAGGTGCAGGGGTACTCGATGCAGGGGTACTAAGTGCAGGAGTACTAAGTGCAGGGGTACTAGGTGCAGGGGTACTAGGTGCAGGGCTGCTAGATGCACGGGTACTAGGTGCAGGAGTACTAGGTGCAGGGGTACTAGGTGCAGGGGTACTAAGTACAGGAGTACTAGGTGCAGGGGTACTAGGTGCAGGGGTACTAAGTGCAGGGGTACTAGGCGCAGGGGCACTAGGTGCAGGGGTACTAAGTGCAGGAGTACTGGGTGCAGGGTTTAAGGTGCAGGGGTACTAGGTGCAGCAGTACTAGGTGCAGGGGTACTTGGTGTAGGACTACGAGGTGCAGGACCACTAGAGGCTAGGTTACTAGGCGCAGGGCCACGGGACACCGGGCTCTGGGATGGAGCTGTCTGGCTGCTGTCCCCAGGAGGTCTCCGTGCAGTCCGAGGCTCTGAGGAAGGCAGAGGAACAGAGCCACATACATGGCTGCACGGTCTCGTTCTTGAGTCGGCAGTACCTCTCTTCCTCTGAAAATTGTTGAAGATTAGCGATTGCAGTAGCATTTGATATCAGGGAAGCATGCCTCGTGTCTTGGGCTTGGGAGAAGTAGGTTGGGGACAACGTGACCAAGTCAGTCACAAGCTTTCAGCTCAGAATCTCGGGGGGACGCGGGTGGACGAGCTAGTACTGACAGGAGGGCTGATGCTTTAGGGCCTAATGCTGGCGTTGAAAGGAAACACGAGAGCGGGGCCTTGTGCCCCGGGACCCCGCCCCTTAGACGTGTCAGGCTGCGCGGGTCAGGACCGGGCCCACGTGAGTCAGCGTGCTCACGGCATCGCTGCCGTGTGTGTGCCCGAGTTGCGGCGCCGGCCCTAGCTGGGTTCTGTGGGAAGCTGTTCTCACCCTCCCTCCCTCCCTCCTGTCCTTCCCCCCTTCCTTTCTTCCGTGGTCCCTGCTGAGCCCGCAGGGTGTGCGTGACCCGTCTGGCAGCTGCTTGGCGCCCCGGCGAGGCGAGGGCCTCATTAGCACCTGCAGCTTCCCGCCCGCAGCGCTGCATGTCTCCATTGTCTCTTCGCCTGCGGATGTGTGCGGGTGGTTTGCCACGTAAGGGAAGATGCTGTCTCGCACAGGTGCTACCTCCTTGCCGCCCAGAGCTGCCCACGGGGTGTGGGCACGGCCCCGAGACGCCACACGGCAGCGGTGCCTCAGCGTGGCGTGGGGCATGGGCCACCTGCAGGGGCTGTTGCAGGAGCGGCATGATTGAGAGGAGGTGGGCTCCGGGCGGCTGAGGCTCAGGCGGTGTCTGTGGCCAGGGCCTCCACCTGCCGCCGCTCGGTGGGTGGGCAGTGCCGGAGCCTCAGAGGCAGAGCTGGTGCTGTTGGGGGATGGTAGGGCTGGAAGGAGGGAGCTTGCAGGACTTCAGTCTCGGCCCCACAAGGCCCACAGGAGTGGCAGAACACTCCCTCTCCCCGAAAAGTCACTTAGGGCCGGTGGGGGTGCCACTCTGCCCATCGTCCGTAGAGAATGAAGAACGTAGTTGCAGCACTTTCACTAAACAAATTTCTTAGGAAAAGTCTAGATAATTCATACTGCAAAAGTCACATATGGCATTCAGGCAGCTGGAACAACGGGGAAATGCTGACGTGCCCACTGCCGTGAGCCATCTACAACAGACCCTTCAGTAAAAACGTAGGCAGCATTGGAGAAGTAGCATGCTGTTGTTAGGCAGCTGGGCGATCTGTGTGTCGTCAAGCACCCTTCTTCCCAGAGAGGAAATGAATGATTTCTTCTTCTGCGCGCCTCTGGGGACTAAGCCCAGGGCCTTCGTGCCGAGCTACACCCATAGTTGTTTCTTCCTCCCTGAGACAGAGTCGCACCGAGTTGCTAAGTGCCTATGCTGGGCTTGAACTTGTGTCTTGCCTTGGCTCTCCAGGGTGTTGAGATTCTGGGCCTGTGCCCCAGGCCCCCCTTGCAGACCTACTTCTGACCGTCGCTGTCTGTGACAGCCGCGCGTGACCACCACACATAATGACAACACATTTTAACCTCTGTGTGTGTATATTTTTAGAATGATTTCTCTGTGTTTACCTTTCATTTAAAAACACTCCCTGACCCTTTGGTCAAAATTAGTGTTTTTTCTTTTTTTCCACCAAATGCGTTACACATATCCTCTCATGTTAACACAGTTGATGAGTCCATTATCTGAAGAGACAAATCTGGCAGGAATGGGAACCCTTGGGTGCTCAACGGGAGGCCTGGCTCCCAGCCGGGTGCCGGGGACAGGAGACGGTGGGGGAAGGGCGGGAACCTTGCTTCTGGGCCTTTGGTGAGGTCGCTTCTTCTGCACTCTGACGTGACCCTGGCCCTGCTGGCTGACAGACCTGGGTCCCCGGCCGTGACCTCCAGAATAGTAATGAATGGCTTCCAAGCCACGGGCCCACGGCCCAGCCGGCCTTGCCCTGGAGCTTGTGGGCTCCCACCCCGCCCATCCTGACGGGCCTCCTGGCCTCCTGGCCTGCCATTGCTCTGGCTCCAGCGTTAAGTCTGAGGCTTCCATGGAGCGCGGTGCCCACCTCCCTCCTCAGTGCCGGGATTCGTGTACCCCGCGTCTCGCCTGTCTTCAGGTTGGCTGGTTTCTGGGAGAAATCATGTACTTAGCTTCACGAGTCCTGATGTTTAAGCTTTCATTGGTGCTGACGGACTCAAATCTTATTTTCTCAGATAATTTATCCTAGAAAGAAATTTTGTGCAGATAATACATTAAATAAAATACAGGCAGTCTCAGAGGCCAGGGCAGACCTGTGGGGAAGAAAGAATTGAGCCCGCCGAGCCCAGGCCTTTTGCGATTTCCTGGTTTAAACCTGGAAATATTGAGCAGGTCAAGGGGCAAATTCACTGCCTAATTGTTTTCCAAGGTGATTTTAGGAGCTGGTCAAGGTGAGCAGAACTGGGCTCTTTTCCCGACAAACTGCGCTTGTCACCTCTTCGGAAGCGGCCCTCTGCCCGCTCCCGCACATCTCCCGGGGAATCGCCCTGTAAATCCCCTCGAGTTCCCCTCAGCCTGGACAGGAGGCCTTGAGGTCCGGCTCTGCCTGAAATTATCCCTCAGTGTTTAACCTGGGATCATGGAAGACTTTTAGAAGATTTATTCAGGTAGCTCAAACATTATTTAAAACCGTTCATGGCGTACAGTTGTGACGCCTTCAGCTTTTCCTGTAATAAACTGTCATGCGAACAGCCTTAGGATGCTGAGCTCCTGACGGGGCCCGTTTATTGTGGCGTGAGAGCAGTGGGACGTGTTTTATTGCTGAAAGCCTTGTGCAAACATGAGGAGCCCCACACAGTCCGCGCCATGAGGTTTAATGGGTAGCTTTGCCCACGACTGTCAATCCAGAGAGATCTTGTGGAGTCGTTTATTTTTGTTCTCCCATTTTGGACAGGGCGCTTTCCCTCCGGCTCTCCCCGTCCTCAACTGTTGGCTCCTCAGGGAAGCCTTTCCCTGGTGCGCAGTGTCCCCGCACGGCCCGGAGCTACTGCCTCCGCTTCGGAGCTGGGTGGCTCTAGATGCTGCTGACTTTTAGGACTCTCAGCCGTGGGTGTGTTACTTTAAATCTTATTCAGCAGTTCTCCACCTCTGCTGTTCCTCTAAGCACCTGCATCGTGAAATACTGAGCAGGAACAGAAGCTTTCCACGGTTGCAGCCTCTGACAAATCTGGAGCCTGTGTAACCTGCTGGAAGTGGCCTTTCAGAGATGTCCTCATCTCAAAGTGGTGCCGGGCCGCAGCAGCTAAGACCAGCGAAACCTGACGATGACGACAGAGGACCCAGCACAACCGAGTGCACAGGGGATCCGGGGTGGCACTGGCTGTGTTCTTCTCGGGGGATAGGAAGCCATCAGGGACCTGGGGCTGTGCAGACGGGGGGCTCTAGCCCTCTGGCAAGATAGGTGGGCCACGCACGGTCTTCAGACAAAGGAGGGAGGCACCCGACCAACGACCTCATTTACGGACACAAGGAGGCAGCTTGGGCCTATTCGTTACTGCAGAAGGAATTAGCAGAACACATCTTGGGCCAAGTGTATCTAAGACTATGTATTTACTGCGTTTCCTACTGAGGGTTAGAAGTGTCCTGCAGAAAATCTGACGGTGGCCACACTGCTGCAGCCTTCTTTGAACAAGGAGCCCGGGCACGCTGGCAACAAAGCCATGCCACAGTGCAGCAGCCACAGTGACCGCTTCTGTCTCTTCGACCTCTTTCTTTATGAATTGAAAGTTATCCTGGGCACGTGCAGAGACACAGAGGAGGAAGGGAGGCGCCTAAGCCTGATCCCCGAGATCCTTAACGCGCTTCAGGGATTGAAGAGACAAGAATCTTCTCCAGAGGAACTGCTGAAGGGTCAGGATTCTCTCGTGAGGGGGCTTCGGACAGAGGCCGAAGATCCAATGGGATTTGGGCCGGTGGGAAGAAAGGGCCCAGAAGTTGCGTGTAGGAAGCACGTGCCATGTGTGAGTTGAGATTCACGTGTGAGAAGGAGAGGCGTGCGCTCCGCGCAGCCGCGTCCCTCACCCTGCCGCAGGCAAGCATTCAAGTTGTATTCAGAAGAGAACTGAAATGACTAGGACAGTTGCTCTGTGGATCTGAGCGGGGAAAGCCCACGTAACTCTCCTGGCAGGCATTTTGGCTCTACGGAGCAGGATTTATGTCCCCATGATGCAGTCCTGCCTCATGAACTCCAACCCGCCATCCCTGCGGGGCCATCTCTCCCAGGCCCTGACACGCCTGGGCACATGCTAGAGTGTGTACTACCCCCTGCCCATGCATTAACACGCATTCTAGCTGTGACTGTGCACCCCCACATGCACACGCACACGAGTGGTGAGAGTGTACACCTCCCAACCCTCCCCGCCCACACATGCACACGTACGCTGTGTGTGCACCCCTCTACCCACACATGCACACATATGCTGGCTTTGACTGTGTGTGCATGCCCTCACCTACACAGGCACGCTTACACTAGCTATGAATATGTACAGCAACTGGGCATCTGTGAGGAGGAGAGGAGCCACCGGAGGGGCTCAGGACTGTGCAGGGCTGCAGGAGGGGAGGGGTGGGCAGCCCGTGGCTTCCGCTCCCACCTCTGAAGCTCCTGGGTTGAGGACAGTGGAGGGACACAGGCCACATGGCTGGCCCAGGCCCCATCTGGGAGATGGCAGCAGTCTGGCCTGTGGCCATTTTCTCTGAAAAGTCCCCTGTGGGCTGTGCCTTGGCAGCCAGAAGAGGCTAAGTCCACCCCCTGTGGACTGGCGGCGCCTTCTGGTACCTGCTCCGGGCTTGTCTCCCTCCGCAAGGCTCAGCTCTGCTCTTCTGGAGGTGGGCAGAGCCTGCTCCCAATGGCTTCCCCTAGGCCTGCGCGGCAACTTCTGTGAGTCTGGAAACACCGCTGTGTTTCTCCTCTTTCCAACACAGATAAGAACAGCCATCCTCAAGGGCGCGGTGACCTCGGCATCACACCTCGCCCCAGGAGCAGTGCCCCCTCCCTGTGCTTTGCCAGCAGAGACCTCACCTCACTTTCCTTTCGTCAGGTGCCTGTCAAAGGATTTTGGTCAACCTCTTGCTGTCAGAATTCAAAAGAGATTGTTCAACGGTCTCTTGAGTCTTGGGGGTTCCTCGTTGCTCGCAAGTTCATTCTGGTTGAGGGGACTCTGGGAGGAAGTATGAACTCTCTGCTTTAGGGATCTAGAACCATGCCTTCCCGCAGGTGGAGCTCATGGTTCCTGCAAGACCCCAATGGCCCGTGGCGTGGCCCAGGGTGACCTCAGCAACCGCTGACTCTCAGCTGCACTGAAGTCCTTGGTACTCTGTGCTCGGTGGTTTCTTCCCGAAGCAAAAGTCTAAAACTCTTTGGAGGAGAAGGAGGTGCTATTGTGGGCTACTTGGATAGTTAAAAATATCCCACTGGGACAAATTTAAAAAATACAGGAGTAACCACACATACCCAGTGACCACACACAGTGTCTTTTCCCGGTTGAGAGCTTTACGAGGCTGACTGAGAGGCAGCTAGTGCCAGGGACGTTTGGACAGCAGCCTTCCTCGCCAGGAGGGACAAAGGCCCTGGGGGGCTGGCGAAGTGGGACAGGGGCAGGCTTGGCTGAGCTGCCTGTAGGAGCGTCGAGTCTGGCAGCTTTCTCTCGCCGACCCAGGCTGGCTTTCTCAGGTCTCCTGAGATCTCTGCCCGTTTGCCTTTCAGACCCCGGGTGGTCTTGGACCGCATGGCGCTGAACCACACCGCCCTGCCCCAGGATGAGCGCCAGCCCCACCACCCTCGGGAGGAGGACCCCTTTGCTTCCAAACTGTCCTGGGAGGCTGATTTAGTGGCTGGCTTTTACCTAATAATAATAGGTAAGCTTCCTTCGTTCCGTTGAGAGGAAAGCCACGGGCGGATGCACTGGGGTTTATAAAAACAATCCCAGTATGTCCGTAGGGTTTCAGTGGAGGTGAAGCATGGGGATGTGGGCTGGAGTCGTGGGTCAGTGAGGCCCGCAGAAACGACTATGGTTGGCCTTAGCAGGGGTGAGTGTTCTACTGACCGCCCGAACTAGCCATGCAACAAAATTATCTACCTGTGTTTTATTCTGGTCATGCTGCTGGTAGGTTTGTCTCTTGAATGTCAGAATGGCGACCATGGTATACCATTAAGCAGAGCAAACAGTGCGAACAGACTTACATTTTTAAAGGAACGCTCTTGAGACAATCATGAGATTTTTGACTCAGAACGGACCTTGAAGTCAGCTAGCTCAGCCTCCTCGTCTTGAGCTGGGGAGGCCGGCGCGGTGCCCTGGAGTGACAGACTCTGCTTCCGCCAGCTTTCGTGTCCCGAGAGCACGGACCA
This sequence comes from Ctenodactylus gundi, assembly GCA_004027205.1. NCBI lineage: Eukaryota > Metazoa > Chordata > Mammalia > Rodentia > Ctenodactylidae > Ctenodactylus > Ctenodactylus gundi. The sequence continues at coordinate 12,051 of PVKB01007185.1, forward strand.
GGCGCTTTGGCGAATGCCCAGAAAGCACGCTGGTGACAAACGGAAGCCAGCCTGGGCCCACAGGGCTTCCTCACTGAGCCACCGGAGGCAGAGCCTGCCCCTAGACTGCTTTAGGCCACGCCAGGCGGCCCCAGGACACCAAACGGGCCATACCGTAAGCACACGCCATACACAGAGGCCTCAGCCCTGGGGACAGGCGCGCACAATAAATAATTGTTCTGAAAAACGAGACACCTTGGAGATTTTGGGTAGATTAGATTAAATCAAATATTGTTATCAAAATTAATTTACCTATATATTTTTACCTTGATTAATGTAGTACCACGAAAAAACTAAAATACATACGTGACTCCCACATTATGCTATTTTTCTCTTGACTACACGAGTCTAGACAAGATACAATCATAATACTTTCCTAAATTGAACATTGCTGTCTTAAATTTGGGCGACCAGCATGCAGGTGGGTTCCATCTAGGGCTGACTTCCTCTAGTCTCTTTAGGTGTTGGGTCAAGCTTCTCCCTCCCTCTCTCTCTCTTCCTCCCTCTCTCCTTATCCCTTCCATCCTTCCTTTCTTTTCTTCTCATCTATTCGTTACTGGCAAAGAGTAAAAGAACGTCATTTCATTCCTGAAATTAGAAAAACTCCTTAGACCACTTCGGTAATCTCTCTCTGGTCAGTGCATGAAGCGACAGGATCTGTGAGACTGGATCGAAAACTTGGCTGTCGAATGAGTCTCTGGGTCCCTGTGTTTGTTTTAATAACTTCAGTTCTACTTCACGTAGATGGCCTCCCATGTCCCCTCAGACACAGATGTGCACAGCCACCAGCCTGTGCCCCTGTTGAGTTGGTAGGCAGAGAACAGTGGGTTAACTGCTGACAAGAGTCTGGTAGCAAAATTCACATCGTGTTTTCATGAAACTTTCAGTGATTGGGATAGGCAGAGAATTCAGGATCTTCTCAATTGAATTAAGCTGGTCTTTCTCGTGGCTAATCCAGGAATGGATGTAAAAGTCACATTGCTAGCCTGACCGATGTCTCCAGGCCCTACGAGGCCGGGAGGAGCCGTGGTGGCTGCCCATGCTTGCACTAGCAGGAAGGAAAGACATGGGCAGCCAGGGAGCTGGGGATCAGGAGGGGCACCCCGCTCCATGTCCATGGGCTGGGCAGGTAAACCTCAGCCGCTGTCCACGGGCACGTGGGGTAGAGCTGGAAAACCAGCTCCAGGATGGGTTCCCAGAAAGGGTCGTCAGGCGAGCCTGGCACGGGTGCTGAGACAGGCAAGGGACACAGTGCAGCCTCTGAGGGTGCGGCTGGCCCGGGCCTGGGTGTCCTCTGCTCCGAGGGCTGGTTTTGTGGACGTGTCCGGATTCGTCTTACGGGGCCAGCAGGCCTGAGCATCGCTGGGGTCATCTGTAGACCAGAAGCTTCAGGGTCGCCCCAGCACAGAGACACACGCCAGTGTTCGGGAACCAGGACAGATAAGTGAGCACCCGTTTCCTTTCAGTGGGATTTCCTGCAAATATCGCTTATGAACTGCCTGCCCACGAGCGTTTCATTCTGGGAGTCTTAAAGTGCCCAGTGCCTAATATTTATCTTCTTAATCTTGTTCCCCTTGAACATTCAGAGCAAGTTTGCTCCCCCTCCTCCCCCATCCACGTCTGCTGACCCGATTGCCAGCAGGAGGGATTTACTCGTCCAGAAGAGAGCAGACAGTGTGGGCAGAGGTGGAGAGCCAGTTAAGGGAAATGCCAGGAAGGAGAAGTCCGAAAGCAGACGTCGGGCAGCGAGAGGGCGAGAGACGAAGGGGGTTGAGTACGGCTTGCGGCGAATGCGCCGGAGCCCCAGTCCCTGTGGAGTCTCTGCACAGCCGGGTGGAGTTGGCCTTAGGACCCCCGCGGACTCTCCCAGAGTGCCTTGCTAGGTGGCCCCCTTGGGGGCGTCCACGCTCGCTGGCTGAGCCGGTCTGCTCTAGGTCTTCGCAGCCCTTGCCTTGCCCGGCTCCCCTTCTGTGCCTTGAGAGAGCGCAGGACGCTGTGGCAGCACGCTGAGCAGCGCTGACCGCGAGCCGCCCCGTGAGCCCCACGCCACCCGCACACACACGCCTGTCCCCACGCCCCGCCCCGGGAGCAGTGGTGGAGAAGTTAGTGTAGAAATGGAGGTAGGGCGTGCGGGTGTCTTCTGTTAATCCTGTGCTTGTTCCTTACCACCGAAGGCGGCTGTACCAGCTCCCCATTTACACACAGCCACACTATGAAGGAAGGATCCCTGAGGAAGTCTACTCTACATGTTAAGCTATGGAAGTAGGTGTATTCTTTTCTTCAATACAGTCAGTAGGGATTGGGTCTTTTGGATGTAAACTGGCTTTGCAGGAGCTTTCGAAGCCTTTCCTTGTAATGCCAAAGCCATTAACGACAGGATGCCAAAGGTGGGGACTCCGCTGTGCCACTGTTGGTAGGCCTGCCGGGTTGAGGGTCACTTTCTCTCCCCTTGGTGGGAGGGGAGCACCACGCCATCAGTTGTGACCCATCACTTGTGCAGCGGCTGGAGGGTGTCCCGTCCGCCAGCCGCCCAAGTCCATCTCTCCTGGGATCCTCTCCAGGGGGTGGCCTGTCCCCGCAGGGGGTCATGCCAGCCTCCTCTGGCCCCGGGGCTACCTCTGGAGCCTGCAGTGGTGCTGAAGTCACCCCTGCTGGCTGGCTGCCCCTGCCCCTCAGAGGGAGGGGTTCCATAAAGCCAGTGTCTATAAAAAGGCCTGGGAAACGCTCCACCCTGGGCCGGTGCAAGAACTGACCATGGGGATCCCCACGCCCCCAGAGCCTCCTCTCCAGGGAGTTAGTAGTGGCTCTGGTGTTTTTCTGGGTAAGTTCAATCTTACAGCCCCCGACTCCTGTCCCGGTGGAGGTGACCCATCCCGTGCCTGTCACTCACAACTCATGCTTTTGGTTTCATTTTCTTAGTTGAGATCTTTATGTAGAATACTTGCGTTGCCCTCTAAATCTATGGTGTCCGTTTTTGAAGTTGAGGGGTGTTTCGTGACCGAGGGCACTCTAAATCCTGGTCTTAACAAGGGGAATTATTATTTTTCCTTATAGGAATTCTGTCCACAGTTGGAAATGGATATGTCCTTTATATGTCTACTAGACGCAAGAAGAAACTGAGGCCCGCGGAAATAATGACCATTAACTTAGCGGTCTGTGACCTGGGCATTTCAGGTAACACCATTGTGGCCTTTTTTCTTTTCTTTGTGAGTTGAAAAGTTCGCTCGTTGGCTCAGAGGTCACCAGGTCCCGTTCCTTTCTGCTCCTCCCTTCACGAATCTTTTCCAGGGGGTCGTGGTTGGCCGGTGTAATGTCGCCACCCGGCTGCAGAGAGCCATCCCTGGTCAGCCACCGCGCGCTCTCTGCGGGCTGGACACCTTAGGTCCAGTTCACAGTGACACACACAGCCTCACATCGTCCACGGGTCAGAGGTCAGAAAGCCCCTGTTTAAGGCCCGACACGCTCCTCCCACCTCATGGGATTCCGGTTAAAACAAACGCCAAGGGGATGGTGACCCGAAGGGGCAAGGACAGCCAAAGGCAGCAGAGAGGTCCACGCGGGAATCGGGGACGGCTGCCCGGGCCACGCAGGGCGCGCCTCACTGGCGCAGGGGATCGCCGCGGGTGTCGGAAGCTGCTTTTCCATGGTTCTCAAAGTGCGTTGCGTGAAAACCCACAGAGGAAGCTTAAAAGTGAACGCGTGCCTGGACTGCGTGTCTTCGGGCTTCGCCTTAAGTGCGGAGCCTGTGCCCTGGGTGTCCGTGTGTTTGCAGAGTCTCCAGGCAGGCCCTGTGCGGACAGGACCCGGGACCTCCGGCCTCCGTCTCTCTTCTTTTGCTTCCCTGACGCCCCAGCAAAGAGGAGTTGGAATAAAATTTCTCCTTAGCTGTAATTCATTAAAAATAGAAGTGACCAGCCAGGCCCGGAGGACCAGCACTGTGGGTCCCAGCCCTCCGGGAGGTCGAGGCTCGAGGACCGCGGGGTCAAGTCCAGCCTGGACAACTCAGGGAAACCTTGTCTCTAAAGCCAAAAATAAAACCGGGCTGGGATGAAGGTCCGTGTGAAGGCCCGGGCTCCCTCCCTCCCCTGTACTGCAGAGCAATAAAAGTAAGTAAGGGCACAGAGGAACAGCTGCGGACAGGCCACGCGGCGCCGCACCGTCGGTGTGTCCCAGCGCTGCCCCGCCCCTGCCTGCTTCTTTGGCTCCTCGCCGCACCCGGGACGTAGCACGTGGGCCCCGACTTCAGCATGTGGACGGCAGGCCAGAGCACTTCTTGCCACAGTCGTTCCCCACTCCAGAGCCTCCCTTTTAGAACGTTTTGAGTTTTTTCTTCACGAATGGCTCCCCCCCACTGGTGGTGCCAGGTTGTAAGAACAAAGCTCAGGTGCAAAGGCCGTCGTGCCAGCGGTGAGAGGCAGCAGTGCCACCCCCTCGTGGACTGCGGGCCCAGGCCTGGTACCCGGTAGGCCTGGCCCAGGCGCCAGGAGCTCCCGTGGTAAATGGGACGGTGGCATTGCCAGGTGAAATGTCAGGACGCCGGGACTTGGGAGGTGGCAGGTCGCTGCCATTCTGGCTCTGGCCACGCGATGGCGACGCGGCCTCGGCCATGGCCTGGCAGGTCGGGTCCTCAAGCTGCCCTTGGAGCTGTTGTCCGGCCCTGAGCAACAAATCTGGCACCTCCGGGCATCCTCCGGCAGCGAAGCGCAAGGCCTGCGGCCCCCAGCTGGGCGAGGCCAGGCCTGCCCACGTGCCCCCGTGGTCTGGCCAAGTGAACACACTCCCAGCCGAGCCAGGCTGAGCGCTTTCTTCCCCGATGAACACAGGTCCCTTCCGCGAACTTAGGACAGTTGACCCATTTCTCTTCTTGACCACCGTCCTTCCATTATAGTGCTGAGCAGAGGCTAGGCCTGGCCTGGCCTGGCAGCACAGGTGTGCCGATTGGGTGTGTCCAAATGACCGGGGCTCGTGACCCTGAAATCTGTGAGCCAGGAGGGACCCGGGAGTTCACGAGGACGTGTTCTGCTGCCCGGGGAGGCTCCAAAACATGTAAACCAGAGTCCTGGGGCTGCGTCGCAGCCCTGGGCATTGTAGGGACCCTCATCTTAAACACCAACAAGGGTCAGAGCCTTCCCGAATGGAGGAGAGGGGCCTGTGGGAGACACCCCAGGGCCCACCCAGGTCTCCCCACGGAGGCCTGCTGGGATCACACTTGCTAAGGGCTAAACAGCGGGTCATTTCGCATGGTTGTTACACAGACTTCACTACCCTCCGCCAGGGTGTCCCGTCCTGCAAACTGGGGGGAATCGTGTCCAGCCTGCAGATGGCCCTGGGAAACAGGAACCTCACGTCCCTGGATGCACCGGACGAGGCGCCCTTGGCTGTGGGTGCCCGTTGCTTGCTGTCCTGACACCGGGCAGTCAGAGCGCTTTTGCTTAAGCTGTTGAAGGAGCTTGCTCTGCAGACGCCCGAGGGAGGCGGGAGGTTACGCGCAACGCTCGAGTTGAGTGTGACCCAAAGTAGACCAGTGCCTTGTAGAAGGCCAACCAAAGCAGGCACGCCATTGGAGGCGGAGGAGCACGTAGTGTACACCCCCAAATCTGGGCCTGGTGTGAACCGGCTGGGTGTCTTTACGTTTGCTCGGAGGGCTGCCTTGCGTTGGAGTAAGGGAGAACTCAACAAAACAAGCAAGGATGAAAAGGCAGAGGGAACACACCAAGGCACAGGTTTAGAAAATGACGGGAAACAAAGCTTTCAGACAACGAGTTTTTCTTTTTTTAGAGACAGAGTCTCACTCTGTACCTGGACTCATCCTGAGCTCACTCTGTCGCCCAGGCTGGCCTCAAACTCACAGCAAACGTCCAGGCTCAGTCTTCAGAGTGCTGGGATGACAGTTGTGCCACCACGCCGGGCCATTGGGTGGCGCTGGGGGATCACAGCCAGCGTCTCCCGCGGTTCCTAGGCAAGCACTCACACCCCCAACCCAATTCTTTTTCTTCTTTTTTCTTCTTAAGAACATAATTTCAAGGCTGCATAAATAAAATAGACAGAAAAAAGATTTCTGTTGACTGTGAGAAGGTGGGAGATGTAGCTGTGTCGTTGGTTAACTTCTCCTTGCCTTTGCAGCCCCGTGACCTGCCTGCTTCCCCGCAGGGGCTGGGAGCGGCTCCCTGGGGTCCCTGGCCCCAGGCAGGAGCATTTGGAAACGCCAGACTGTGACCATGATAGTTCTAGCATTGAGCCCGCTTTTCCTGTCCAGAATCTCACTGCTTTCCTGCAAACACTCAGCTTGCTGGAGTTCTGAGGTTGTTTTTGTAGTTCTTTACTTGAGCGTGAACACAAGGACATAGTAAAAGAGAAAAAATGTATATTTTTAGTCCATAAATGAACATATTCAAATTCCCGAAGAGTCATCCACGGTGCTCTGTTTTGCAGGAGCGCTGGGGATGAAGCCCAGGACCTTCACCCAGAGCTACATCCCCAGCCCATTTTGCGCCAAGGTCTCTCTAAGTGGCCTGGTCCTGGCCTATGCTGCAGTGGGAGCCCACTCACATCGTGCCTTCCAAGAGCATTTTGTGAACTTCGTGAGCCCACCCTCCCCGCGTGTCCCAGTAGGAGTTCCCACGGCTTTTCTAAGTAGGACTTCCTCCTCTTGGTGGCTCTCTCCCGAGCCCTTCCAGCAGGCAGAACTCCTCCTGCAGGAGCTGTGCCAGAAGCCACGTCCCCTCTGTTGTAGGACCTGCCTGGCCCCGCACTCTGACCTTGGGCCCACGAGGGTGGAGGAGTGAAGTGGGTGGACATCGCCCCTTGCTGCTCCCGGGTCTCTTCCATCCTTCCCCTGTTCTCTGTCTCTTTCTCTTCCCCACTTCCCTCTTTCTTTTCCATTTTCCATTTCTTTCATCTCTGCTGATAAAAAATTTGGGGACCTTTGATTTTTTAAGAAGTCACTTATGTCTTGGGAATTTAAGTCTGTGTCAGCATTCATGAATCCATCAATAATTCACACGAACGTATTAAATGAGCACAGAAGCTCAACAGTCACTTCTTGCAGACAAGCAAAAAGGTCTTATGAGAAAGAAGCTTCTTGCTTGATAAAAGGCAGTAAGCATGTTTATTAGACGTGAAAAAAATTTGAACAAATTTCTTTTAAAAGTAGTTATCATACATGGAGCGTACAATTTAACCTTGCACTGGAAATCCTAGAGGATTAGTAAAATAAGAAACAGAAAACAAGTGAGTTGAAACGCTGCCTGGCCCGAGGAGCCCATGGGGTTCTGTGACACCCCGTCAGTTTTTGACTTACCTGTGCTGGGTGGGTATACACCTGCTGGGAGTCCCTCACCTTGCTTTCCTCCTCCGTCTTTGGCTGAGGTCTTATTTTAAGGATGCCACCCCAGTGAGATGAGATTGTGTGTCATCTGTAGGACAGCATTTCCTAATAGATAACTAATGTAACAAAAGCAGAGTTTTGTGGTGACTATTTCGAACACGCTATGGCACATGATGTTAGTCACTTTTCTGAATTCTGGAAATTTTTGGAGCTCTGATTTTGACTGCTGAGAAGTGTGTGCAATGGGTAACCTTGCCCAGTATTGTCTGGTTATGTAAGTGCGCTTGTTCGTTTGTTTTGGAGATCGACTCATGGGGCTGTGGGCTTGCAGATCCTCAGCCTGTAAATGGATTTGCATGTCACTGAGTGAGCTCCGAGGCGTCCTAGGAGGGCTCCGGGCAGCCCAGGGTCAACCTCTTACTTTGGAAGGGAAGAAAAATAATGGCATCTTGGTGACTTTAGGGGGAAACTGGAGCAGAGCGTCTGAGTTTGGGGGCCACGCATTCTCTCAGGTCCTCCTCTGTGGGTCTGGTGTCCTTTCCCTTTGGCTCCCAAATGGGTCATTTCAGTAAAACATTGAAAGTGATCAGATTGCTGTCTCTGCCACTGAGATCAGATCTCCTCTGCTCCCGGGTGCTGGTTCCCTTGGAGACAATTCTCTAAGGAAGAATTACTTTCAGTAAGTTCCATCTACATATTCTTTTGCTAGCATTGGCTGCTGGGATGACTGCAAACCTTTTTGGGGCAACTTCTACTCAGAACAGCAGCCTTCACCTTGAAGTGTGCGATGAAGGGTGTGCATGCGTGTGTGACGTGTCCCCAGGTGAGTGCGGTGGTGGGGGCAGCAGTACCTCGGACCACCCCGTAACGCCCCGTGTTGGTGCTGCAGTTGTAGGCAAGCCCTTCACCATCATCTCCTGCTTCTGCCATCGCTGGGTGTTTGGCTGGATGGGCTGTCGCTGGTGTGGATGGGCTGGGTTCTTCTTCGGCTGCGGAAGCCTCATCACCATGACGGCCGTCAGCCTGGACCGCTACCTGAGAATCTGCCATCTGTCCTACGGTGAGTCAGAGAGCCGCCCATTCCTGGTAGGAATGTTAGTGGACTGAGTATCAGATCTGTGCATGTTAATAAACTAGTAAACACAGTTAATAAAAGGTTATTCACAACACCAGAGACAGAGAGCATTTCTACTTAGAGCCTGTCTTGCCTAAGTCGTGTCTGGGGATCCCACCTGTTTCTGCTGGTTTCTTTCAATGCTACTTTGGTGATAACGTTGGGTGTTTGGCTACCCTGCTCCGAAACATTATCACTTTCTTGTATATGTGAGCTTCTGCCACGTTTTGTCACACACTGAAAGGCGTTGCATCAGAGACATTGGACTGATTGCCTACATAGTGAATGTAATATTTTAAAAAGCTGTTTGTGATTTTGCTTTGGAACTCCCTACAGGCTCAGAGACAGGGAAGCCCAAAAGGTTCAACTCCAAGTTGAGAGAGGCCGGCAGCTCTGCCTGGTGAAGGCCACCCGGAAGTGTCACCCATCAGTGGGTGGGTGTTGGTAGGACAGGTGAATGACTGAAGGAATTGGTGAGGAGGAGGCAGAGATAAATACACTTTCAAGGGATGAATATATTTATATGCAAAATTTTTATATTTCATCTGTATATAATCTGTCTGTCTGTCTGTCTGTCTGTCTGTCTATCTGTGAAGACTAGACCATCCTACTGGTTAAAATAATTTTTAATGGCCCTGCCTTTTAAGGTGCTAGTTCTGGGAACCCCAAGAACCTGACAGAGAGGCTTTTTTATGCTTTTAATATTAATGCTGAGAACCAGGCACAGCTGTCAAGGCACAAACTAGTCACGCCCAGGGAGTCGTTCTGACTTAGTAGGAAGCACTTTGGTGGTCACTGTCCTAGAGCGGTTGTACCTACAGGGACAGAATGTGGCCAGGAGAAGGAGGCAGGAAAGATCAGACCCAACTGGCATTTTTAATAGGATAGAACATTTATTTATCTTCAGACTTTGAAAATTTTTTGTTTTTAATTTTGAGGCAGAGTCCTACTAAGCTGGTAAATCGCTCAGGCTGGCCTCAAATTTGTGTTTCTCCTGCCTCAGCCTCCCAGCCTGTGCCACTGGACCCGATTTCTTTTCCTAAACTTACTTTTGGTCATGCCCAGCATTTCGAGGTAGTTAAACTTAACTACATTTTAAAATCAAGAAGGCGACGAAGCTCGAATTCCTGTGAAGAACCCTAAGCATTGATGTGTCTCTTCTTACTTATCTTCTTGAGTTTGAGCCTTATGTCAGCTACAGAGATGACAGGACCGCCACCAGGACGCCCTGGACCCCCCCCCTCTGCGTGCTAAACCCCTGCACGTGTGTCAGCTTCTTTAGTTGGGCCTCAGTGGTACGGTGTTACCGCTCACGGAATGCGCCGCCAAACCCTCCACCAGTGTCGCGCAGCGCGGGTGTTGGAAGGCCCCGGGACAGGCAGACCTCCCCCAGGGGGTGTGTCCAGTTAGGGCGCCCCTGGGCGATGGCCTCTCGGCTTCTCCCCTTGTGACTTGGCGCGCTCACCCCAGCACAAGGCATCAGGACTTCTGCTCCCCTGCGTCTAGTGTTTTCTAGATATGGACACAAATCTGCCTCGCAGGAGCCTGCTGGTCCCAGTTCTGACTTCTGCAGCAACACAGAACCCATCTGCTAGTCTCTGCCGCCAACCTGTCACCACACGGGAACGCAAGTGTGCAGACCTCACGGGGAGCCCCTGCTCCCTCGGTGTCTGTGGCGGTCCTGCCCCCTGTCGCCCAGGGCAGCAGAGAGCCAGAGCCATGTTTGTGGCTCCGAATACGAGACACAAGCATGTGGAAACCAGAGACACCTGCACACACACGGAAAGTGTTACATGTGTTTACATGGGGTAAAGGTTCATGTTAGCACGGGGCTTCCTACTTGGCCAAGAAGACCTGCTCCATTTAACCCTATTGCAACTGGTAAGCGGCGTGTTTGGATTTCCTCTGCTGTACAGTGAGCCACACCGGAATCTGGAGAGGTCAAACCCCGGACGTTGAGGGTTAGGGTCTTCCTGACTTCGCAAACCGGACGCTGCCCTAAGCGGACAGGACCCGAGCCTATGGTGAAGAGGCCACTGAGTTTCTGTTGAATATTTCTTGGTGTTTCTTCAAGACCACCTCCGCGAGGAGCCCCCGAGGCTCTCCGCCGGGAGGGGACGAGGTGGGAGGTGGTGATCACCAGTGCTTATGGCCCTTGTGTGGGTGACGTACTGTGTCTCCTTCTTGGAGTTCCCTTGGGGTGAAGAAACCTGTGCTGAAAGATGGGACTAAAATTATTTTTTTCTGCTTCCTTGAAGACATTTTTACAGGAACTATTTTTGCAGAGCTCGATGCAGCTTTTTTCAGTTCTCTGCCCCTCCCGCCCTGGCTTGTGAGTGTGACCTCCGTGTGACTAAGGCTTGGAGACTCAAAACCTGCTCCGCCAGGCCCCGATTTGAGCCTTGTCATGACCACGACCCACAACTCACCCTCCCCTGTCCCTAGGGAGACAGGGGAGCAGGGGCTGAGCAGCTCTTGGAAGGGCATTTTGAGGACAGCGTGTTTTGTGTTGCTTGCTCCTGGAGCCCTCCCCCAGGACCCGCTGGTGACCTGCCACACACACTGTGTTTGCCCACCAGCCGCCTTCTCTTCCAGCCTCCTGTCTTTGGCCAGCTGCCCCCTGCTCTGGGCCTCCGCCCCTTCTCTGTTCCTCTGCTCCAGGCACGCAGAACCTTCCCTGTGAAATCTTTCCTGGAGAAAGAGATCCAACCTCTGAGCATCCATTTCCCCTCCTCCCTGCTTCACCACCTGTCCACGGCCCCCAGAATTTGGTGGGATAAGTCCTCGGGCTTAGAGAATGCCAAGGGTAGGTACCTGGGGGTGCGGAGGCTGTGCTGGGTGACTCTGTGTTTCCGCCTGCAGGAGTCTGGCTGAAGAGGAAGCACGCCTACATCTGCCTGGTGGCCATCTGGGCCTACGCATCCTTCTGGACGACCATGCCCCTGGTGGGCCTGGGAGACTACGCACCCGAGCCCTTTGGGACCTCCTGCACGCTGGACTGGTGGCTGGCCCAGGCCTCGGCGGGCGGCCAGGTCTTCATCCTCAACATCCTCTTCTTCTGCCTGCTGCTGCCCACGGCCGTGATTGTGTTCTCCTACGTGAAGATCATCGCCAAGGTCAAGTCCTCCTCCAAGGAGGTCGCCCACTTCGACAGCCGTGTGCACGGCAGCCATATGCTGGAGATGAAGCTGACCAAGGTGAGTGCGCTGGCCTGCCGAGGTGGCTTTTAAGAATCCGCGGTCAGATCTGAAGCAGTGATCGCCGGCCTTCTGAGTTTTACCCTTCTACTGAAAAACGTCTTTTGGCATGCTGCCGTCGTGTAGTGACTCGGGCGGCGCCATCCAACTCCGTGGTTAGCGCTCCGTAATGTCTATTTGACAGCTGGAAGGTACGTGTAGGTCGGGCTTCTGGTCATTCCTTTCTGGGCCCTTTCTGTCACACCAACGGTCACCCTCACTCATGTGTCCCCAGAGCCCGTTTTGGAGGCTGCCCGTCTCAGGGAACTGTAGTGACATCGTTGCCTCCATATCGGAAGCTGACTCGGATCAGGCTCGGGCCCTCGTCCTAGGGAGGCCTCTGGCCAAGCCGCAGAGTTTCCGAGACTCCACCAAGCTCACTTGGATTACTCCAAATCTGTAGCTTAATAGTACGGATGTTGTCGGATGAAAATTCAGAATCAGGGGTTGCGATATATCTTCAGTCTGACAATTAATTGTGAAGTAGGGAAATAATCTCATCGAGCGCAACATCCCAGAGTTCCCTAGCACCGTGAGCCGAGGGGTTGAGGTCCTGGTCTGGGGGTGTTGCCCATCCGCCCAACGCCCTGAGGACAGGTGAGTCCCTGCCTCAGCCTCCCAGACGGCTGGGATTATGGGCGTGCACCGCCATGCTGAGCTTCCCTTCCCTCAAAACCTGTTCACTCTCGAATTTCCTTGCTTTTCTCCGTTGCTCTCAGCCCAGATGTCACTCCTGGAGGAGCGTTTTCAAAACAGAAGTCGTCTTCCTGTAAATGTTGCAGTGACATCTTTGTGTTTTCCTCTTCGAATGTGTCACGTTTTCAATCAGGTTATGGTTCTATGCTTACCTGTGGGATTATGTGCTCTAGGTCCACCCTCACCACTTGTTGATAGGCCTGCAGGCAACCTCGTCTTTCGGCTGATCGCTCCACGTCCCAGGGCTCACACATGGCTCCAGCACGCTATGTTCTTAATAAATGTTTCCTGAAGGTCAGAGGTTTAACGACGAAAAGAATCTCAGGCTGTGGTTGGTTCCAGTTTTGCCACCGGCCTCAGGAGCCCAAACAGAATTGACGTTTGCTGTTTGCTGTGGCTGCTAGCAGCTAAACCCATGCCTGAGACATTTCTAGCCTTTTGTGTCTTGTTGAAGGGCTCTTCAAAAACTACCGCAGAAGCCCACCCCCCTTCCCAGGACACCCACAGGGTCCCGCCTTGGCTTGTCCCGGTCCTGGAGGCCTGGGCCTGGGACCTGGGGCCAGCGCTGGGAACCCTCCTGGGCTCCCTGCACAGCTCTGGGTCTGGTGTTGGGACAGTTCTGCTCTGGGTGCCAGTTCTGAGTTCAGCATTTCCAGCACGTCTTTGGGTCAACCAGCGTCCTTTATATCATTTCCTCTTCTGCCTCACTCAGCCAGGGGCCATTTCTGTTGTTGCAAACTCAGAATCTTCACCCCTTCGCTTTGGGCAAGCCATTCAGTCCTCTGGGCCTTGGTTTTCTCATTTGTGGAAGGAGGGGGAGAGAGGAATTAGTGGCATCTTGATTGCTTCAAAACTCTGGGGTTCTAAATGACAATCTTTGTTCAGTTGTTCGAAGAGCACCCGCCGGCTGTCCCTGCTCACACCGGCAGGCCTCTGACCCTGGCGCCGTCCCGCCCGAGGGCCCAGCTTGCCCACAGGAGCAGGGGGCACCCCTCCTCTTGCCGAACCAGACCCTCGTGATTGTTTTTTAAGCCAGCCACTGCTTCGTCAGGGGATATTGTGCTCAGTTTTAGACCCAACTCCAGAGCACAGATGCGCTCAGCTGCGGGGCCGGATCTGCCCCCTCTCTTCTCAATGACAGGCTTTGCCCGTTTTCAGAGTCTGTGGTATTTCAGGTTTGAGAAACTTGCGGCTGGAACATGTGGTGTTCTTTTTTTGAAGTGTGGATTTATATTTCCCGCTTAAATCACCTGCGGGGTTCACAGCGACTTCCTCAGAAGACTTTCCTTTGTAAGTGCATGAAGGAGGTCTGGCTGTCGTGGGCTCTCCGTGGACCAGACGCAGGCGGCGAGGAGGTGGCTCACCCTAGGGGTTCTCAGCTTGGGGAATTACTTAATTTCTGAAGGGGCAGTGTAAAAGGTGCGTGTCAGTACCCATATTTTTGGATCCACCAGGGGACCGAGGTCCAAAGAAGGCAGGCCACAGGTCACGCTGTCCTGGCTGTTGGTAGCGCCACCAGGGGCCCACGGCACTGCTGTGGAAGTCAGTCCATGCTACCCAATGGATACCTGGTAGTATTGTTGTCCTGTAGGCGGGGAGCAAATCCGCGTATTGGCTAGCCAGATGCTGTCACTCTGTCTTAGGCCCCTGCCTGTGGCGCTCTCCTGAGCGAGCAGGACCCGGTGCTTCTCTCCGAGCACAGAGGTGGGAAGCGTTCTCTTCAGGGGACCTCACTGCACCTCAGCCCCTGAAATGTCTCGGCTGCCACTGCCCTAACCAGGCCCCTGGCTCGACCCTGGCTTGGAGGCGGGGAGTTCCTTTCACCTCCTCTAAGCGCCCCGCTCCACGTCGACTTGGTGTCCTGTCACCTATCTTACGACTGAAGGCAGCTACCAACGTTAGCCAAAGTCTAACTCGCATCTGGGCGAGGATCCTGGGGGAAGAGGATGTGGCCACCCTCCCAAGGTGGCTGCTCACAGGGCACCAGGGATTCTGCCCCACCTGCTGCTCAGCGGGGCTGAGAGTCGCATAGCCAGTAACTTCCGTGGCCTCCCGTGCCAGAAGTGATGATCTGCCTCCTCGGAAGCCACGGTCGAGCTGGAGGGACCCACACAGGGCCACGTGCAACGTGAGGAGTATATTTCCGAGCACGTGGTCCTATTACCATTTTAGTGTGTTAATTCCCTGGGCTCAAGAGCGGCTTTCGTGCGCCTAGCACCCATGTGGACTAGGCCGGGGCCACCCGTGTCCCTGGTTCCCTGCTTCAGGATGCTTTAGGGTTAAACTGAGTTGCAGATGTGGCTTCTCTGCAGGAGCTGAACACGTGTTCTGTGGACTTCCATCTACAAAAATGTTCTAATTTAGGAGTTTGAAGTTTTAATGCTTTGCCAGTGTGCCGGAAAGCAGTGAAGAAAATGCAGTAGTTAAATGATCAGCACTTTTAGAAAGAGTTGATGGGTACAGGCGCCCTGGTTAGATCTGGCCCACAGATTAGTGGGAGGTAAATTTTACAGGAGGACTACTGGGAGGGTTAGCCTGCTCAGGGTTGAGGAGAACATTCCAGAAAAGTAGCATAACAAAAACATCTAGAAACTTGGGAGTGAATCTCAGCATATTTAATATTTTGTGCAGTGTATTTTATAAAAAAAGATGTTAAAATGTGCACGCCTCATATTTTCTGTGTTCACTTTGGAAACACAACTCATGCCTCCCAGGCTCTTCTAGATCACGTCTCCTTCCCTCCTGCCCCTACCCTCCCCCTCCCCCCGCCCCCTTTTTTTGAAACAGGGTCTCGCTCTGTAGTCCAGACAGGTCCTGAACTCACTGTGGAGTCCAGGTTGACCTCACGGCAGTCCTCCTGCCTCAGCCTACCGAGTGCTGGATGACAGGTGTGTGCCACCATGCCTGGTTTATGTGGTGCTGGGGAATGAGACCCAGGCCCTGGTGCTGGCCGGGCGGCGCCCTAGCCGCGGTGCTGTGCCCCAGGTCCCTCTCCTCTGCTTTAACCTTGAAGTTCTGTCATTCTGCTTATTCCAAACCCAGGAAGCTCGCGGTGATTCATTTACCATGAGTCTTAAAAACCACGGTGTGTTTAATTCTTCTCTGTCCTTTAAAAAAGGCTGCATTTACATTTTTCCTGTTTCCCATTGCACCTTCCTGTAAAAGCAGAAATGTCCCCAGCTAGGTGCTGGTCTCTGCGTCTGTCAGTGGCGTTGGGAGCCATGCTCTCTGTGTTGGGCACTGGTGGGATGGCGGGAGCACCTGTGCCTCGCGCAGGACAGCCGGGCCATCCCCGGTGCCAGCAAGCCGCGTGGGGGGCATCCTTGTTGATTTGGGCTGGGGAAAGCCGTCCTGGAGAAGAGTCAGACAGACCAAGCCGCAGAGAAGCCTCTCCTGGCGGAGCTCCTGCTGGTGGGTGGGGAAGCGAGCTGAAGGGGGCTGCTTGGAGGCGCCAGGTCTCTGCAGCGTGTGACTGTCCTCAGTGGTGAGCATCCGCCCAGGACCCCGTCATGGTTGTGACTGGAAGGGCTGTGGGCTCACTGGGTTTCTCTCTTGGGATTCAAAGTCTAGGTCCGTAAAATGGAACAAGGGATCCTAAGACTTTCCTTTGTCGCCTTTATGTTTTGGAGAGGAGTTTGGGAATTCTCAGGTGAGATTTCTGTACCGCTGAGGCTTCAGGACAGGTCCCCAGGGTCCACTTCACACTCCCCCCTTCCCAGGTGGGCTCACGGGGTGGACCCAGCAGGCAGGCCCGACTGCAGGTCAGAGGCGGAGGGAGCAGGTGCTCTCAGGACTCCATGATGCTGTGGAGGGGGCTGGGACTGTGAACTCTAAGAATAGCCTGGGAAGGTAAAAGCAGACCAGGCTAAGTGACAGCCAATGGGCACAGCAGGGGTGGTGCCCTGAGGGTCCCACCCTGGCACTCGTGTCCAGCAGAAGCACTCTCCTGGTGGAGAGCAGTTGGCTCACCCTCATCTGCTCCATGGGGGGTCTGGAATAGCCGGGACTGGAGACAAAAACCAAGCTGTGGACTGTCCCCCCCTGGGGTGGTCCTGTCTCTAGAGAGGAGATTCCTAACTCCCCCCTCCTTGTTTAGACAGTTTCCCAAAGAGCCTCTGAGGGTCCAGGCTCTGCGTGGGCAGGATTGTGCCTGTTCGCCTGAGGCCCCTTCCTCCCTAGGCTCTGCGTCTCCTTGCCCAAAGCGCAGAGACGCTGAGAACATGCCCCGATCCTCCGGCCTCCGCCTCCTGCTCCCCGCACCTTGGTTGCCTCCTTCTCACAGAGGTCTGGACTGTGTTCTGCTCAGGACCCTCTGGTTCTCAGAGGGGACACACTGCAGACTCTGCCCGCTCAGCACTAGACCGTACCAACTTGACCACCCTGAGGGTGTCCCCTTCCCCGGGCATCACCGTGACATCCTCCTTCCCTGCTCCTGGGCTCCTGCGGCGCCTCGCTGCCCCGTCCTGGCCTGGGCAGTCCCGGCTCCCACCGTCTGCCCTTTGTCCCCGCTTACCGGTGTGCGGGTTTTCTCTCCCCTCTGCTTGGTGCTTCTCTCGGTTTGACCCATGGGAGGGGACTGTGTTGCCATCCAGGCTGCTCTTAGGTCACTCTTTCAAGCACTGGGGTGATCTGTCCCCTAGGGGGGCACCTGGGGAAGGAAGGCACGATGGTGTCCCCTCTGCAGTGGCTGTATAGCGAGGATCTTTCCTCCCCCCCTCATGCCAGAGGGAGGTGACAGGACCTGGGGGAGTTTTCCAACACCAACTAGGACCTCTTATTAAATGGGCAGAGCTGCAGGTAGAGAGAGGCTCCTGAGGGTGTTTGAAACTCTAAGTATGCTTTGGACTGAGAATGAAGGCTTCCCTGAGGCAACTACCCTTTGTGAGAGAGAAAAGCGCTCCCTGGAAACCCGCCTCTTCCCTCAGCTCTGTCACGGTGGCGGGAGCTCATCAACCCTGCTTCAGTTTATACTCCATGAAGTTCCACTACCTGAACTTCAGACTCGAGAAGAACTAGAGCCAAAAGGAAAACCTCTGAAGAAAACGTGCACTAGAATTGCACACCAGGGCAGAGTCTCGGTCCCCCGAGGCAAATGTGGCTGATTTAAAGGTCCGTCGAGGAGAACACATATTTTCTGTCAAGTTGTAACGTGAATGTGGGTTGATAATCTTGGAATGCTCAGGAGATCCGATGTCCTTTTTTATTATAACCGCTCGCCCCCAAAGCAGGCCACATCTAACAGTCAGGATAGGGCTACCCTGCGGGTCTCTGGGTACACTCAAATCCCACAGCGGAGGGCAGGTGGGACGTGGTAGGCGGGACGAAGGCCTGTGCTCACGGCTTCTGGCCGACTTCCCAGAAGGCCGCGCACACGGGCTCCTGCGGACGAGACAGGTGGAGCTGCAGGCTGTGCTGGCTGCCCACGGGGGACCCCCCCCAGGCCTGGCAGTTCACATTTCTCTACTCTGGCTGCTGCCCGCCCCCCCAGGTGGCCATGTTGATCTGTGCTGGCTTCCTGGTCGCCTGGATTCCCTATGCGGTGGTCTCCGTGTGGTCAGCGTTCGGAAGGCCAGACTCCATCCCCATCCAGCTCTCGGTGGTTCCAACCCTGCTGGCGAAATCCGCCGCCATGTACAACCCCATCATCTACCAGCTCATCGATTATAGATTTGCCTGTTGCCAAACCGGCGGCCTGAGAGCGGCCAAGAAGAAGCCTCTGGAAGACTTGAGGTAAAATCCTAGGAGGGAGGAGTGAGTTGTCCTTTCTTTGTTACAGGGTCCCGTGGGCGCTGAAGCCCCTGGGGATATGTAGGGAAGAATTTGTTTCCTGTTCTTGAAATGTCCCGAAACAGATATGTGGGGTTGGACGGCTGGACGGCGGGGTGAGTGGTAAGATGCACGCACGGTCTGTGCTGGTCTTGGAGCAGCCGTGCTACTCCACGGCTTCTGTGGGAGCACTGGGGGCACCCACGGCCCTGAACTTCCTGGGGGAGCAGCCGGGGTGTGCCTGGAGCTCTGACATTCCTTATCCAGGCCGTGGCTGTTGACTCCCGTCCCACAGGGCCTGGGCCCGAAATGAGGTTCTCCCAGCAGAATGTTATTTTGTTTGGGACAGTGCAGCCACCACCGTGGTCACAGGAGCTGCAGGCCCAGGCCGGAAAAGGAAGATGGCGTTTTTGCTCTGTGCCTGGGTCCTGTGTGCTCCAGAGAGCCCAGAGCCAGTGTTTCTCCTTGTCAGATGAGGAAACCGAGGTTGAACAGGGTGGAGGTTAAGTGAACCGTGCCTGTGCTCACAGCCAGCAGCAGCAGAGCCAGGATTCGAGTGCAGGAACTCAGGGTGGACTTAGGTGCTGTCATCCACCCTGTTTCTGCTAGACGGCAAAGGAGTGGGTGGGGAACCCAGCGCCACTTCTGTTTCATTTGTTATCACGACCTCAGCTACCACTGCTCTGGACTGGGCTCCTGGGCTCCCGCTGCTGGCTGGGTTGCTCAACTCCTGGGTGACATGTTGTTGAAAGGCAGTGAGCAGAGGCTGGGGATGGGACCCTGGCTGGGCACCGCCCCCCGCCAGTCAAAGGCCTGTGACGCCATCTCCCCTGACACTGACGTGGCCGTCACGGTCAGTGCTGGGCAGAGGGGACTTAGGTAGAAAAGAGATGTCCAGGAGATGGCAAAGTACGGGAAATAGTCCCCATCCCCTGTATTTGAGTGGGTGCAGAGCCAGGAGGGCGCAAGCTCAGCCTCCGGCGTGGCGGTTGCTGTCCGGTCTCCCTGGGTGCCCTGGTGTGCGCTGTGCCTCTCAGAGGACACTCTTGTGATCAGCCACAGGGCCCACGGTGTGGCAGCAATGGGTTTCATTCTAGAGAACTCTGGGCCAGAGGCAACCTGCCACCGAGCAGTGGGCTGTGTCTTGAAAAGCTCAGTCCCAGGAATCTCTGGATCTTGAACTTAAGCCCGTAGTCTTCACGGGGGAGTCAGGCGGTCGCACTGCCCGGGTGTGCGGACACGGGCACGCCTGCGGGTGTGCGCACGCACTGATCCGCGGTGCCTCCGATTCTAGGCTGCACGCCGTGACGGGGGTCAGGAAGCCTTCGGCGGTGCTGGAGGTGCACCAGGACGCCTGAGGCCGGCCCGGCCTGGCTCGCGGACACCTCGGCTCGTGCTCGTCATGCCCCTTTCCCCCTCTGCACGTTGGATCGTGGCCACACTTTCCCCTTTATATTATATTTTTATACTTTGTGCGTCTTTCCTGCAGCCGGGGTTTGCGGGGAAGTCCAGCGGCCAGAGGAAGCCAGGCCACGGGACCTGCGGGGCGCTGCTGGTGCGCCCTCCCCGGGCCCCTGTTTTACTCACACTTTGAATCTGTCCCGCTAAACGGTACTAAGTCCAAGATGTTAAGGAAAACGCTTAACGTTTAGTTTCTCGGGGTGTTACCCAACTTCACCGCATCACCAACACCATTGCCAATGCTTCTTGGTGAAGCCTGGGGTGTGGCTTCCGGGGTGCCGTAGGCGGGAGGTCCCTGGGGCCGCAGGTGGGCCATGGCTCCTAGGGGGTCGGACGCTAGTGGTTATGCACAGGGCTCCTCTAGGGAAATTCCTGAATGGAAAGCGCGCTTGTACTGCTGAACCGGAGGACAGAATCACCCCCTGGATAGTAATTTCACCCGTGTGGGGTTTTCTCATTAAGTCCTAGTTACTAATACCGTGGGCATTACACAGCACGAGCAGCTGTCATTGCGGAAGAAAAGAATTTAGAGAAAATACCTGCTGTACGAGATGTTTCTTTCCTTCGTTCTTTGTGACCTTTGTGCTTTCTTTTCTCCGTATTTTTCTGACAAGTACCTTTCGGACTCCACCGTGAGAGTGGCGAGTATGGTGGGGCAGGCGATTTCAAAGGCCGATCTTGTCCTTTGAAGCTGATCAAACGGGAAGGCAGTGACTCCGGGGCCGGGACAGGCCTCTGCTCAGTGTGGGGCCAGCCCTCGCCCTGGGACCAAGAGCGGGTCTGTCCACGGCGCTGCTCGCCAGAGTCCAGGCCAGGCGGTGCACCCGCGGCTCCGCAGCCCACCTCCCTCCACCTGCCACAGTGACTTCTGCCCCATCCTCTGTTCCCCGTCTGTCTTGCTAACTCTAAAGGACAGGGCCAAAGGGAAGAGAAAGACCCGACTGCCCCCACGGTCTCCTCACTCCTGCCCTGTGCGGGACCCTCCCCTTCCGTGCCCGGCCCCCAGACTCTCTTCTCTCTTCGTGTTCTCGGGCACTGGGGCAAAGGCAGACGAGTGGCTTTGTGTGTATCGCTGGCGCAAGAAGCGCTGAACAGATACCATAGAACACGCTCTGGGATTAAAGCAAAAAGAGTTAAGCACTCCTGGGTCCGGACACACTTATTAAAGTCTGGAGAAAAGGGACAATATTGTTGCTAGAAGAGCCCAGGGTATGGCCCCGCCAACGGAGGCCACGGGGTGAAGACACGGGGTCAGGCTGCCAATGTCACAGGGCCGTCGGCGCCTTCGAGGAGTCTGTACGCGTGTGAAGGCCGCGTGGCACCACGTGTGTGCTGTCATGGAAGCCGTGCCCTTCCCGTCGACCCCTCCCGGACAGTAAGTGCTCAGTGTGGGACTGTCCTACAGGAGTCGGAGGAGGAAGCCGCAGGTTGGTAATGATCGGAAAGACCTGGCAGACCAGTCCAGGGCTTTGAAACGGAAGCCCCAGCCCCGAGGCTGAGGCCAGGGTGGGACAGCGACCATGCTGTTCCAGCAGGAAGGATGCCTGGGGCGCTGCCGAGGGCCTGGGAGGTCTGTGGCGCCCCCAGAAGGACGAAGAGGGTGGAGAAGGATTGGTTGGGGTGGCGGCGAGTTAATTACAAGCAGTTGTGCTGAACCCAGGGCTTGTACTGTAGGAGCGGAGGCAGATGTGAGAAGCTGGAAATAGCCTCCAGTCGTCCTGCCCACGACGCGGGGACCACAGGGCTGGGGGGGAACGAAAAGGGGGAGGGACGGGTGCATTCCGGGTTTGTGGAAATGGGCGGGGCAAGCTGGAGGGAGGAGGGAGAGGAGAGGACCAGGGAGGCGGTGGGGGGCCACGTCCACCCGCCACAGAAGTCACTGCAGGCGTATTACCGTCTCGGACTACAGAGTGAGACCCTTCCTCAGAACAAAAGAAGACTTGGTTTATTAACTGTGCGCCTAAAGCGGGGCCTTTACCACGGCGTAAGAAACGTGTATGGAAAAGGCCAACACAGTGAGGAGTGAGGACAGGGCTTCTCCTAGGAGCTTTGGGGGCGCCCAGAATTCATGTGTCACCAGCTTGGACTGTAGGATTCGAGTGCCCCACTGAAGCACCCGAGGGCCGGAGGGGCTAGCTGTTGCCAGGATGGACGGAGGAGGAGGACGGCCTGGTCCTTGGGGAAGGAGCTGGAGGACTTGGGAGGGCAGGCACAGGCTTTGCCCCCCAGGGGGCCCGTGGCTCCAGAAATCGGGGAGAGCTGGGCAGCCCCAGAGACCACCGTGGTTTTCATTTTAAGCTTTCTTCAGTTTCTAAAGAAGATGCTGGCCAGCCTGACCCAGGAAGCACAGGGGCGGAACGAGCGTCTGGACTCGAAGGAGGAACCAGCAGGGATGGTGTGGGGGAGGCTGGGAAGCCCCGGTGGCTGCCCAGGCGAAAATGTCCGGCCCTGGGCTACGCCCGGCTGGTCCTTGGCTGGCCCTCCGCTTCGGACCCCTGCTGCTGTGGGCCCGTTCTGAGATGTGGCTCGCCCCACGAGCACGTGAGCCAGTAGCTGGATTTATGAAACGGGGACTGAGGGCGGAAGTGCCCTATTCAGCTGGAAATTTGGATTTGGGGGAACCAAGATAAAATCCAAACACATTGTGATCCCCTCCCCCCGCACCAAGCACAGTGGGGCAGTGGGAATATATTTCACAGTAAAACACAACCATCTGAATCTTAAAATGCCGTTTTCTCAAGAACCACGCTTGATGCTTACAGCTGAAGTGGAAAGCGGAAAGTGCGCCTCATCGCACCGCCCCTGATGGCGCCTTTTCCATGGGACTCGCCAGCTGAGGCGCAGGGGACTAAGGAGGAGGTGGGTGTGGGGCCAGCAGGACGCGGGAGGGTGGCGGCACCCTCGCTCAGGGGCGCCTCCTGGGGCGGAGGTCACCAGGGGAGTCACGGATGGGGTGAAGGTGCTTGTTGTCTCAGAAGACGGGTGAGTGGGGCTGTTGTCCGCTTGGGGTCCAGTCATTACTTTACTTTGTGGTATTGGGCTGCGGTTACAGGCCTGGGACACCTGCCCGGCTGCCATCCCTGGTTTCACTGAGAAGGAGCCAGGCCTTCTTCAGAAGGTCCAGGCGAGGCTCATTTTGCCCCCCAGCCCCTTGTCTAACTATCTGTCATCTGTCTGTGTTTGTGGTTCTGGGGACTGAGGCCTCACGCGTGCTGAACTCCGGTAGCCCGTTGTCTTTCACTTTTGAGGCAGGGTCTTGCTAAGTCGCCAGGCTGGTATCAACCCCTCAACGCTCCTGCCTCCGCCTCCTGCCTGGCGGGGGCTAGGCGTCTGTGTCCTTACGCACGGCCCTCTTTAATTTTGAATACTATGTATTAACTGTGCATACTGATAGGATTCAGAAAGGTAGTTCTCCAGAGTAGGCGCTGTGCCCTGATCCAAGGCGACCCCCTTTGGACCCCCCATTTCCCCTTCCTGTCCTCTCCTGGGTGTCTCTCTTCTAGGGCCGGTGGACTCTGACTTTCACGCAGGAGAGAAAACACAGAGGACTCTTCTTTCTGTGCCTCTCTTATCTCACGTGTTGTAACGTCCTCAGGTCCCCCCACTTACTGCAGGTGACATGGTACTGTGGGCATACACCCCATTTTTACATGTGCCCATTGATGGGCACCTGGGTTGGTTCTATGTTTGGCTATTGTGGACAGGCTCACTTCCCTTGTGAAGAAGGGGCAAAGGGAAGGAATTAGGGGAAGTGCAGAGAATCTGATAAGAAAATATGCTCAAAAGGGTGTCCTCAGGCAGGAAAAGCCCAACCTGTGACCTGAAGCCTTCTGGAGGTGCCACACAGCAACCCCGACCATACAGTCGAGTGCCCCAGCCTCGGACGACCCTTCAGCAGACAGCACAGCTTCCAGATGTCCGTCAGTCCAGTCATGGGGCAGGTGGGGCACATTCAGAAAATGACTTTATCCTAAAGATTTAAATCAAGATTGAAAGTACCGGCACCAAATTCCTTTCAGAGACACATCCATACCCACATTTATAGCAGCACGATTCATAATAACAAAATACTGGGAAAAACCCGCATGCCCATCAACAGAGGACTGGGTAGAGAAAATGTGATATGTGTTCACAGAGGAGTATTACGCAGCCACAAAGAAAGACAGGCACGAAGTGTCAACAATGCTCAGTGAGATGGACCAGACAACAAAGACTAAGTACCATGTGGTGTTTCTCACACGAGATTTCCATAAATCCATGCACAAAAAGATCTTAATGTCCGAGAGAGAGAGTGGGCACAGGGGTGGCAGACAGCTAGGAAAGGGGAGCGTCACTGAGGGGGGAACCAGGGAAGAAAAGGGTGAGAGGGAGGGAGAAAGTGGTCAACATGATGTGCATGGGCAGAAATGGCCCAAGTTGTGTGTAATTAGCATGTCATTGAATATGTAGTTCCTTCGTGTCCAACTAAAAATAAACTACTTTTCTCAGTTGCTTTGAGTCTGTTCCTTAGTTATACCAAACGCATTTGCCCGTGCAGGCCGAGCTCTGGCTCAAACTCCCCTGTGCCACGTAAGATGTAGCCGGGGTCAGAAGCCACTCCAGACTGCCCGGGGCCCCTCAGTGTTGCTCGGGGCTTGTTTGGCCAAGTCCGAGCTGCCGGATGCGGCCCCCCTTCGTGGGACTGAACTTCAGGAGCCTTAAGCGCCTGCAGTATGTGCATAGTATCCCAAATAATACTTACGAGGGGAAGGTTGTATTTGCAGCTCTTTAGGAATGAGGGGTTTGGGCAAATACATCGCCAAATACACACGGAGCACCATGGTCTCAATTGTACCAGTTTTCAGAGGAGGACCTGTGGACGCCAGCTTTGATGGGTCCTTCGAGAAACCGTAAAACATTGGATCAGGACCTAGGGACAGATTTGCACAGATGCCGTTGTCCTCTGGAGGGGGCTCCTGCAAAGTCCTCGAGGCAGAATCCATTCTTTGCAAAAGGCGGTGACCTGGAGTTTATCAGGTGTCTGAATACTTGGTTCAAACAATGGAAAATTATATGAACTGGTTTTCTTCGCACACGACTCAACAAAAAGAGGCCGAACAGGCAACCTGGGGCACTGTGGGCCGGGCATGTTTCTAATGAGAGCGTGGGAGACTCAGAGTTAGGGGATGTGGGGTCTCAGGGAGAAGGAGGAGGGGTGAGCCATGTGGGAGCGACGGACCCGGGGTCAGCAGCGGGAGAGAGAGGACAAAGGCTCTCACATTGTCCCCTAGTCCTGGGATCTGAGTCTTCAGAGTGCAGGGCTCGGGTTGGCATGCTTTGCCCTCAGGGCAAGGGAACAACCTGGTGCCAGGGGCCTGGGGCTGAGATGTGGGGGCGCCTCGGAGCTCACACAGGGCGCTGGCGGCCTTAGGGGCAGCAGCAGCTGGTCCGGGCCCCGGCAGGAGAGGATAGACTCAGGGCACGGCAAGAACTTGTTCCAGAGAAATCCAGCAAAAAAATACTCACTTGCAAAAGCCGACATGCACAGGAAACAGGTGTGGCTTTTAAAATTCATGTTGTAAAAGGCATTTATTTTTACCTTCTGGAGAAAATTCCGGTGGCAAAGTCCTTGGGCCGAGACTGAGTAGCTCCGTGTGAACCACCACAGGAGTATGTCACGCTGCTGACTCTGCCACCAGTCTGACACTCCCCGGCCCCGGTGGTGCCGAGGCCGGCCCGTGCTGGTCAGAAATAGCTGAGGAAGGCCGAAAGTGAGGAGTTTATTTTTGGCATCACGAGCAGGATCGTGAAGGGAAGGGAAGGGAGGGAGGGACGCATTCCCTACGTGGCGCTTCAGTGCCTTGGTTCTGTTCAGCACCGTCTGCATGTAATTTTGCACAATTGTTTTTGTTCTATTTTGAAACGGTCCCTCTGGAGCCCGGGCTGGTCCTGAACTCACTATGTTGCCAGGCCAGCTGTGAGCTCACAGCCATCCTCCTGCCTTACCTTCCCGGTGCTGGGGTGACAGGAGTGCACCCCCCACCCCACTCCGGGGACCAGAACCCGGCTTTGCACTCCTCACCTATGGGGTGGAGTCTCAGAGGGAAGGAGGGGCACTGGCCCCGTTCGGGGAGCTCCAGTCCTCACGCCGGCCCTGGCCGGGTGCTGTGTCTTGAGCGTGTTCTGTCAGGTGCCAGCCAAGCGCACGGCTTGCTGACGGGCGGGAGGGCTGTCGGTTTGGCTGGGCACAGCCGGCTCTGTCCCCTTTGCCACGGTGTCTGGGACCCCCTGGGGCTTTTCCAGGTTAGCAACAGCTTCGGCAAAGGTAACTCGGGCTTCCCACCCTTGGAGCGCTGCCTCTGTGACTGTGCCAACCACGGGTTCTGGTGGAGAAACTCGCCCAGCACCTGCGGTCATAATGCCACTCTCGACGCCCTGCCCAGAAGCCCTGGGAGAGCAAAGCCAGACCAGCTGAGCCTGGACTCCTGTTCTTTCTGTGAGAGGGGACTGGAGACCCTTATCCCCAGGGCTCCGCCGAGAGCCTCTCTCCTTCCCTCCCTTCCCCTCTCCTGTCTCTCCGTTGGTTCTTCTTTCTTTCTTTCTTTCTTTCTTTTTTGGAACTATAAAACACAAATGCAACTAGAAGAGTCTCCGCTTCATTCCAGAGGTTACTCTTAGGTTCACAGGAAGTCCTTGGGGTGGGTCCGGGAGGGACTTCCGTGGTGGCCTCAAGCTGAGACGCCTTGTGAGCTGAGAAGACCCAACACAGTGTGGGGGAATGGGAAGGGCCCTGGGGCCCTGGGAGACCGACCTTCAGGCCGGGACGAGGCAGGAGCCCTAACCTCGTGCGCAGGCAGGGGAGCCCTCTGAGAACCTTCTAAAGGTTAAGTGAGCAGTCATAGGTTCTGCTAATGCACCAAATTAAACCTGAACCGTTAAACACATGATTCGAATATGCAAGTACCTTTAATTGGGTACCATTAAAAATAATGAGGCTTGTTTAAAATAATGGCATTTAGAAAACAGAGCAGTTGGGGGTATTTTTGTAAAACACAAAAAGCCGGAGTGGCTGGGTGACTTCACTGTCTCCAGGAAACACAACAGCTCCTCTAGCACGATACGTTAGGCACTTAGCAAGCGACCAGGGCTCTAGGCTGAGCACAAGTCCCTCGGGGTTCCCCATCCCCTGGGAACCGGGGCACTCCCCGCAGATAGCTTCTGTTCCTAGGCTGGGCCGGCTCATGCCGGGTCCAGGGCTGCACTGCCCCGTGGATGTCAGCAAGTCCTAGCCTGCTAGGAGCTGGTCCTGCTTTCCCCTGTCACCTGGGCAGGTGGTTCTGACCGTACCAGTGCATTTGCCAGGCACAGGAGAAAAAGCACTAAGTGAAAAGCACAATTTATCTTCAGCTGTTTGTAATCTGAAAAACCCAGAGTGTAAGGAAGTAGTAGAGTCCAAGGGGAAGGCAGGGGAAGTGCGGAGAGGGAAGGGGGCATCTTAGTTATCTTTTCGTTGCTGGGACAGAATACCCGACTTTCCACAACTTAAGGGGGGGAAGGTTTATTTTAGCTTATAGTTTCAGAAGGTCTCAGTTCAGTTACAGGCAGCTGGAGTGGTAGGATCACATGGCGGGGCTGGAGCTGGGACCAGAGACAGTGATCTTTGTGACACGGCAGAACACAGCCACGCCAGGGAGGAAGGGCAGGACCAGCGCACACCCCTTCCAGCCAGGCCCCGCCTCCCAACCCTGCACAGCATGCGCAGGTACCTGAGGCTTTGGGGGACACTCCAGATCCCAACCACCACAGGATAGGGCAGTGAAAAAGGGGGGATGGGAAGGGAAGGAGAAGTTGTCCTGCCGTATATGTGCGCAAAGTTAACATAACCACTGCGTATCACCAGCACAGAATGATGAAAATGCAGAAAACGCAGTTTACCTTTCATTGTCTTAAATGCCAAAGGCCTGGTATGAGAAGGCTGAGATGGCACTAGAGGCGAGAGTTGCCTCCGAGGCCAACCTGGACTCTCCACGACCCCAGTCACTACAGTGACGTCCTTCCGTCCTGAAGTGTGGGAGGAGATGTGGCCCCAAGTTAGTGAGGAAAGCAGATATTCACCTGTGCTCAGATGGGTCTGGGAATTTCAGGACTTCTGCCATTTTTCTTAGTTTATTATTAGGAGATGCTATGTGTGCATTTTCCTAGTTTGTTTCTGGTTGTATTTCCAATACCTTGGTGAAAATTTTAAACGTACACATAGAGGAGGAACGTCATAGGAACTCCTACGTATCTACTGCCGCACCTTGAGCCGTGCCTGGCCCACCGCCTCTCCTCTGACATATCCACGCTGCCTTGCTTTCTTCCCCCCACTTTCCTGCGTGATACAGACTTGATGTAGGGGACCACGTCGCAGTCTCTGGAAGACAAGATTTCTCAAAGCGTGGCCTGCAGCAGCCACAGCCCCAACCGACCCTGGCCTGCAGCTACTTCTGGCTAGGGGTAGAGGACACCTCTCTGGTTGGAAACCCATGCTAGTTGGGAGCTGCCAGTCGGCCCTACGAGTCAGCACACAGGACCTCACTTGCACAAGTCTGTTCAGAAGTCTGGAGCTCTGAGGCCGGAGGAATGGCTCAGTGGGTAAGCACTTGTCTGGCAAGCACTATGCAAGCACTAAGTACATGAGTTCAATTCCCCAGCACCACATAAACTGGACACACACCTGTAATCCCAGCAGCTCTGGGAGGCTGAGGCAGGAGGATTGCCGTGAGTCCAAGGCCAGCCTGGGCTCCGTAGTGAGTTCAGGACCAGCCTGGGTTACTGAGGGAAGCCCTGTCTCAAAAAAAAAAAAAAAAAAAAAAAATTGATGCTCTACCTCCAGCGCTCTCTACTTTCATCCAAATGCCGGCAGACAGCATTCATGACATTGACCAGGTAGGTGCTCAGGCTGCCCCAGGCCATTGCTTTAAAACGTTCCTGAGAGGATGTGAGCAAATGTTCGAGCCTCAGACGACAGACCAAAGCCACAACCGCACCCAAGCCAACTTGGGGAACCAGGGTGTCTTTTGAAGTTACTTAGGAACGTGGTTGCCTCACTGAAGAGCCCGCCCCAGCTCCGGTGACGGCTGCATCCCCGGAGCTCCCTGCAGGACCTGCAGGCTGCCGGGCTCTGTCCTTGGCCAGCAGCCTTGGGACTTCCGTGAAGCCCGGGAACCTCCCCAGAGCTCGGAGTCGTCTGCTTCCTGAGTCTCAGGAGCCTCCCTCCTCTCGCCAGGAGAAGAGCTTCCTGTACAACGCAGAGCAGACTTCCTGCTGAAGACTCTTTCTATGGCTTACCCCACGTAACCCTGTGACAACCATGTGAAGTGGGGTTTACACGTGAACATACTGCCTCATTTTTCAGAAAATGGAAGCCCAGAAGTATCACGTAACTTGACAGACATATCAGAATGGGTGTGAGACCTGCCCCAGGCCCGTGTGACTCTTGGGCCAAGGGCTTAGACGGGCTGTTAACCGTGGCGGTGACACGAGCACCCTCTGGTGGCTCTGACACACTCCCGTTCTGTTACAGTTCCCAAGGAAACAGAGACAGCAGTACAGGGTTGGTCAGAGCCGCTGTCTAAGGAGGTTAATGACCCCTGTTTGCACAGGCTTTGAACTTCTCAGGCTATTCTCACCTTGATTGTCCTGAAAACTTTCCGACCGCAGTTGTTTGCGAGGGAGAACATGGCACAGGGCCACACCTGCCTGGATCTAGGTGCAGTTTTACCACAGCTGGCACTGGGAGTAGATGTGTATGTCCAGGTGATGACACTGCGTTGGCAATGGGCTGAGTGCCACAGCCACAGCCTGGG
>PVKB01007186.1:0-41499 GCA_004027205.1 Ctenodactylus gundi
ATATATATATATATATATATGGTACTGACACAAAAAACAGGCAGGTAGACTGGTGGAATAGAATGGAGGATGCAGACAATCTCAAGTACCCTCAGCTACCTAATTTTCAATAAAGGCGCCAAAGCATACACTAGAAAAAAGATAGCCTCTTCAACAAATGGTACTGGGAAAACTGGACATCCACATGCAGAAGAATGAATGTAGACACACACCTGTCACCATAAATCAAAATCAAATCAAGGTGGATCAAAGATCTAGATATTAAAACTGAAACACTGAACCTTCTGGAAGACAAATTAGGCATATATCTAAAAGACATAGGTGTAGGCAAAGACTTTCTTATTAGGACACTAAAAGCAAAAGAAATATTATGTCAAATTAAAAAGTTTCTGTCGGCAAAAGAGATTATCAACAATGTAAAAAGAGAATTGACAGACAGGGAAAAAATATTCACCATCAATACCTCAGACAGGAGGCTCATAACTAGAATATACAGGGAATTGTAGAAAAGTAAGCCCCTCAAAACCAAAGATCTGATTGAATAATTGGCAAAAGAAATGAATAGGCAGTTCTCAGATGAATAAGTTCAAATGGCCTATAAATACACAAAAAGATGTTCAACATCTTTTGCCATAAGAGAAATACAAAACAAAACATCATTAAGATACCATTTAACTCCAGAGAGATTGGCATATTTCAAGAACACAAACAATCAGTGCTGGCGAGGTTGTGGGGAGAAAGGAACCCTCCTGCACTGCTGGTGGGAGTGTAAACTGGTACAACCACTATGGAAAGCAACATGAAAGTCTCTCAAAAGACTCTAAATAAATATCCCCTTCGATCCAGTGATACCCCTCCTGGGAATATTCCCAAAAGAGTTAAAAACAACATATAACAGAGATACATGTGTACCCATGTTCATATCAGCACAATTAACAATAGCTAAAACGTGGAGGACACCAAAATACCCATCAACAGACCGATGGATACACAAACTGTGGTATTTATACACAATGGAATACTATTAGTCCATCAAGACAGATAGGTTGGAGGCTTTTGTAGGTAAATGGAGGTAAACTGAGACCATCATGCTGAGTGAAGGGAGTCAGAAGCAAAAAGTGAAATATATGGTTTCTCTGATATGAGAAACCCAGATCACAACTATTTCATAGAACTTATTAGGAACTAGAGCGGGGGGAATTGGAGGGTCAGAAAGAGAGAAGGGAAGGATTTGTAACTTTGTCATGATATGCATGTACACAAAATACTCAAGATCAATGTAAACCTTATGTATTGCCCTTATACATATCAATAAAATGGGGAAAAAATTGGTAAACGCAAAATTGTTAGGATATATTGAAGTGAAAAGATACATCCGTAAAGAAGAAAGTGCATGAAGCAGCAGTAAATAAAATGAAAAGCAAACTGTCAGAAGAGGACTCTATAGCAGGGGTGCCCAACCCCTGGGCTGTGGACCAGTGCCAGTGCATAGCCTTGGAAAGATCCCGTAGCCGATACAGATGACCTGGGAGCAGTTGAGCTGCCAGCAAAGCTCTGCCTCCTGTCAGCACTCTCCTATTGGGTTCTAATGCTGCTGATGACTGACAGGGGGTGGAGCTTCATTACCTGCTCCCTTCTGCAGCTGTTCATTTCAAAGCTATCCTCCAACAACCTACTGCACGATAAGCACCACCCCCGCCTCTGTCCTTAGGAGAATGGCCTTCACTTAAAGCAGTCTCTGGTGTCCAAAAGGCTGTGGACCACTGTTGTAAGGTACAATTTCAGACGCATGGCAGCAAGGGAAAGACCGTAGTAGACGAGCTAGTTAGTAATAAACGAATGAGCTCCTGGAGCGCAGATAATACGATAAACAAGAACAAAGTTACTTCAGGGAGGAGGGCAGGTGTGACACAACATGTATGAATGGAGAAGTAGAGATCAAATTTGGGAAGAATGACTAATGAAGACCAGCGGGAAGAGGTCATGTTGATTGATTGGAGGCCTCAGGGCTCAAGACACACTCCAAAAACAAGCACCAAGAAACGCCGATGCTCAGCAACAGGGTGAGCACACACCCCAGTGCAGAAAGGCATGCGGCACTTAACCTCCTGCTTCTGATTTATTTTCTAAACATAATGATTTCAAGGCGCATCCATTGTTTCCACAAATAAACCAAATTTATTATTATTTACGGCGCAGCAATATTCAACTGTATATATACACAATATTGTCTATCCACTTATCTGTTCAATGAGCTTTAAAAATACATACATAGGCTTCTGGTCAAAATGGCAGCTGAATAACAGTGCTGCACAATGTCTCCTCATCGACCCACTTAAAAAGTCGAGAATTTAGTTAGAAAAAGTGTGTTCAGTGTAGTTAGGAAAGAGAGGAGTATCCCCAACAACTGAAAGGCGGCCAGGGGAAGGTCAGAAATTCCAAAGGATCATCGAAAGCAGAGAAAGAGAAAGAAAATCCCAGCAGCCCAGGAAGCCACCACAGGTAGCTGGGACGGAGGAAAGCTCGCGTGGGCCTGGAACATCTGACGGAGCTGGGAGAGGACGGAGCACCCCAACAACAGACAGGAGGATGCGGGCGGGTCAGAAATCCTGAAGTCACATCAGAAGAGGAGGAAAAAGCAGCAGATTCGGTGCAGTCCTGAGCTGCCAGCACCCAGAGACCACAGACAGAGGAAAGTTCGGAGCCAGAACCTCAGCCTGAGGTCAGCACAGATCTGGAGAAGTGGGAATTGTTGACAGCTGGTGGCCCCCGCTTCAAAAAACCAACCCGCGGGTAGTGAGTACTACAAACATGATGTGCACTCCCCCTAGAGAAGGCCCGGGATGCCAGATCAGAAATAGGGCTCGGCAGCCTTCACAGGCAGTGATGTCAGCAGGAGCCATTTTTAAAAGAAGGGGGGAAAAAGTCCAAGACTGAACACTTTAGAGTAAAAGAAGCTCAGAAGAGCATACCAGGGCTTTGGGGCACCCTTAAACAGTGCCTAGGAAGAAACTCACAAGCAGCAGAGAGAGGAGAAAAGGAAAAGGGAGGGGAAAGGCTGCTGATCCCCTGAACGGCTCAGGGTGTCTCTGGTCCTGGGGTGGAGAGCACCGCTCTGGGTGAGGGAAACCAGGACAGATGGAGAGCTTTGCTGAGTGGACAAGGGGGAACAAGACACCTCAAAAGGGGGATCATCGCCCCGTTCCTCCAGCACGTTGCCAGAGGCTTCTGGCTCACCACTGCCCTGCACGCCAGAGGCATCTAGGACTGGGAAGTCAATCGCCTGTGCATCCCATGAGCAGAGGCTTCCAGAGGCTTCCAGGGAATTACATCACCCTGCCAATCCTGAGCCCCAGAGGCTTCCAGAAGCATCCAGGACCGGGAATTCCATCGCCCTGTCTGTCCCTGGGCCAGAGGATTCCAGAGGCATCTAGGACTGGGCCTTCACTAAACCCTTCTTTCCTGCACACCAGAGACAGCCAGAGGTAGCAGAACCATGGAAAAAGGTGGTAACAAATCTCATACAAAAAGACCTGACACCCCAGAAGATGATACCAGGGATACTAAAATTGCAGAATCCAAAGAAGAAAAATGGCAAAAATGATGGTAACTTCTGGGCCCAGATATTCATTGAATTAAAGCAGGAAATAAAACCGACAGCACAAGAGCTACACCAACACATAGCTAAGCAAAAAGCAAGCCTTGAAAAGCAAAAAGAGGAGACCATAGAAGAAATATACCAGAAGATGATGAAGGCAAGACAAGAAATCAGAGAAGAACACAACAGAGATATAAAAAAAATTGAATGCAGATATTCAGGAAGTGAAAAACACACAGGAAATAATAAGTAACCACATTAAACAACTTCAGAATAGAATGTCAGACCTAGAAAATAACATGACTGAGCTGCAACATACAGGCCATGAAGAACACAAAGTAAATAAGGAAGAAAGTGAATCATTATGGCTGATAGATGATTCAAAGAGAAACGACCTCAGAATTATGGGAGTCCAGAAGAAGACTGAGGAAAAACCAAAAAGCTTAAAGGACACGTTTAATGTAATTATGGAAGAAAATTTCCCAAATGTAAGAAAAGAAGTGAACATGGAACTACTACAGGTATATAGAACACCAAACAATTTTGATCAGAAGAGATCCTCATCGCAACACATCATAATCAAAATTCTAGAAACCCAACACAAACAGAAAATACTAAAAGCAGTAAGAGAAAAACAGAAGGTGACCTACAAAGATAAGCCCATCAGGATAACTTCAGACTTCTCAATCCAGACTCTAAAAGCAAGGAGATCATGGAGCAATGTCATCCAAGCACTAAAAGAACACAAATGCCAACCAAGAGTGCTATATCCAGCAAAATTATCTTTTAATTTAAAGGGAGAAATTAAAGCTTTCCATGGTATAGAAAGCTTAAAGGAATTTGCAGCCAGGGAGCCAGTATTGCAGAGAATACTTAAAGGAAACTTAGAAAGTGAACGGGAGGCCAGCGACACCAATGACCCCAGAGGAAAAGCGACAACAGCTAGAGGAGAATGAGCTGAGAAAAAAGTAAGGCTACG
The DNA here is from genome assembly GCA_004027205.1 of Ctenodactylus gundi. Taxonomy (NCBI): domain Eukaryota; kingdom Metazoa; phylum Chordata; class Mammalia; order Rodentia; family Ctenodactylidae; genus Ctenodactylus; species Ctenodactylus gundi. The sequence continues at coordinate 4,578 of PVKB01007186.1, forward strand.
CACGAAACTAGGGATGAATTGATAGGTAAAAGGAAAAACCAAATGGGGCAAAATGTTAATTATTAGTGAAATATGAGTGATCAATATATGAAAGTCAAAAAAATCTGAAATGACTGATCATAGCTATTTATCTATTGCTTTAACTGTAGCATACTTATGTGATACAGATTTAAGTCCATTTAATGTATCAAACTGATAAAGTCTTAAGCTTGTTGCATGAAGCAATTCACTTTTTGATGTTGAATGTGAGTTATTCTTTTTGAGAGGCAGAAACATAAGCAGCACCAAAACAGCTTGGAGGAAAGGTAACAGCTAAAGAGAAAGCTGAGTCAGAGTGGTGACAAGTGAAATGATTTAGGTGCGGAAGATTAATATGTTAAGTACCATATAGTCTCTCTGGCTTGGAAAACTCAGAACACAGACATTCTATAGAACCACGTGAAGTGATAGCCAGAGTTTGGGGAAAAGATAGGGAGGGGGTAGGAGGGTTAAAAATGGGAAGGGATTGTAAAGTTGATATGATACATATGCGCATGAAATACCAAAATTCATTGTAAACACTATGTATTACATATGTATATTAATAAAAATAGTGGGAAAAAATAAAAATACATAAACAGTTGATTGAGTGAAATAAGACAACACAGGATATGAATCACTATTTTAGTAAAGAATTATGGAAAAAAATCAAGCAGAATCCTGAATATGAACATTTAATTGAAAGTATGGGATTTAGAAGGGACCACAGTGAGGACAGTCAGAAATAAAGACCAGGTTGATGCAGGAGATCATGTGCTGATCATGTGCCCGGTAATGCCCTGAAAACTGGATGCCATGGAAGACGCACCCAGTAGCTCCTAGATGACTCAAGAAGAGAAGCAGGAGTTGACAAAGACTACCAGGTGAAACCAAGGGTATAAAAATTTAGTCAGTGAGTTCACAGCAAAACATGAAATCTGAGGAAATAATTCAATATTCAGGAAATAATCCAAATAGAACCTCAAACAGCCACAATCAGAAAAGATCATAGTCAAAATCCCAGAAACCAGCATATGGAGAGAATAATGAAAGGTGATAGAGAAAAACATCAACTGATTTATAAAGGCAAGCCTAGCAGCGTAACTACATTTCCCAACACAAAACTTAAAGGCCAGAAAAGCTTGGAAGAAAAATTTTCCAGCCCTAATAGAAAGCAACTGAGAATCTAGATGACAATATTCTGCAAAATTATGTTTCCAAATTGATGAAAAAGTAAAGGTTTTTCATAATGAGGAGAATTTAGAGAAGCACAAAACCACAAAAGAGCACTGAAGAAAGTACTTCAGGAAATCCTGGACAGAGACAAGGATGCCAACGTTACCAGAGTCACACTTTTAACTAGTGACTGAAGAGGAACTGGCACAAGAGATGGTCACAGAAAGATCAGGCCGTGGATCTCCTGAACGGTTTGGGCCATAATGAAAACAGGCCGAGGAGGGCAGAGCCCCTTCCCACCACGCCAAACCAGGGCAGCTGAGAGTCGTTAGCTGAGGAAGCTGGGAATATGTAACACAGAGGCAACTGAACTGATAGGGCCCCCTCGCTGCATGTGCTCGTCACAGAACTCAGAGGGCTTTGGGCTCCCCCATGTAACCTCAGCTGTGATCAGAGAAATAAATACCTCAGCTTGGTCCTTGGAGTGAAGTCCCTTAGGCAAGACGCAATCTCCAGATTTGGACATGGGAAGAGCTAGGGCGGGTCTCATCAATGAACCCATAGCAAAGACTGAGCAAGAAACCAGAACTGGTCACAGATTACTGTTACTCCTGCTGCCTTCCTACCTAGAGGGCAGTAGACACATACATCACAGGACCCAGAAAGTGACTACTTGTTCGAATAACACAGTGAACATTTTTGGAATTATCTAAATGGTTCTTTTAGAGACAGAATTTTTGATCATAAATAATATGGAATATTCAGCAACAGAATCACCAGAAAACAAAGAAATAAAACACCTCCAGAAATGCGGAAACAGGGGAACTTAAAGAAAAGGAACTGAAAAACCAAGTGGATCAAACATTCAGTTCAAACAACAGATATTTAAACGAATCCAAAAGACAGCTAGCCAGCTCAAAGAGGAACTTATTAAACAAATAATGGCTTTAATTTATGAAAAAGATAGTTTATAGAAGACACAAACAGCTGAATGAAGTAAACAAGGCAATGCAATATATGATATTTTGGTAGAGTAGACAGTAAGAATGGAAATCAATCTGGAACTCAAGAGGTGAAATATTTAGTTGAAATCAGGAGAAACTGGCGCAAACATTAGAAGAGTAGACTATTAGGCCTTCAAGACAAGGTTGACACATTACATGACTTGTACTCGGGGATACCCTCAAAGCAACAAGAGAACCAACTTCAGGGTTATGGGTGGGAAGGAAAGATTAGAGGAAAACAGAAAATTGAAAGAATTTATTCACTGAAATCATGACAGAATTTTCCCAAACCTAGGAAAAGAAACTAATATTGAGCTACAAGAAGCATGTAGAATATCAAGTAGTCTTTACCAGAAAAAAATAAATTACCCCATCATATCATAACTGAAATCTCAGAAATTCAACACAGAGAGAAAAAGCAGTATGAAAAAAAAAAACAGGCATTATCCTACTTAGGCAAGCCCATCAGAAAAGCTGCACAAACTTAAAGAACCAGAAATGAAATCTTTCCAGCTCTAAAAGAAAGCAATTGTCATTTCGGGCTGTTGTATCTGCCAAAATTATCCCTCAAAAATTGAAAGAAAAATAAAAATTACAACCAAATCAACCTAAAATGCAGGTATAATTATATGAGGCTCTGGAAGAATTCTTTGATGACTCTGCAGTGTCAGAGTGAAGGCCAAATGCCTCTAGAACATGGCCCTGTCCACCTCTTCCACGTCAGTATTGACACCAGCCTCCCTCATTCCACATTACAGCATATTGGATTTCTGTTCGCTATTCAAATGCCCCGTGATCTTCTGGGCCTCCAAATTTCCAATATCTGTGTCTCTCTGCCTCAAATGTTTTCCTGATAATGACTGCCCCTGCTTACTTCTTAACTATTAATTATTAGTAACCTTCAACTCTCAGCACAATAATATTGAGCACCATTTTTTATTGCTCACTAAAGCACCAAGCTAAGCTATTTATACGCATTAAGTCATTTATTTTCACAGCAGATCAATGAGGTGAAACTATTATGGTGCACACTTTAAATATGAAGGAACTGAAATTTAGAAAGATTAAAAAACTTGTCATGGTGTTAGAGCTAACAAATGCAGGAAGTACATCAAATGTACAGCAATACTGGGAAGGCCCGATATCCACAAACTCGCTAGACATTGTATGACTTTTATGTCACTTCTCCTCACCTTTCAATTTTGGAAATGAATGGGTGTGTGCATGTACACACACACACACACACACACACACACACACACACACCTATATATCTATAGGCACAGTCATCTTTTGCACTTCTACCATAGTTCTTAACACAGTACATGATTATCTACTTTCTTATTAATGATCCCTTCTAGAATAACATATTTTTTGAAGCTAAGAACTGGGTCTACCTATTTCCTATTGTATCTGCATTGCCTGACACACAGGAAGTGCTCATTAAACATTTTAAAATTTAAATTAAATTTAACTGAACTGGATATTGGAAATAGTCTTCCAAGAATAGAGATAATTGGTTAAAGATGACACCTTTTGTGTCATCTCCTTCCACACATCAGAGGAGATGCTATTTTAGAAACAGAGACATTAGCTAAGTCAGCCCCAAGTCGGGAGCATTATAATCTCCCTATAAAGACGAATAGGTATCTTCCCTCTTCTTGGCTCCCCCTCTTCTGAGATATTATTTAATTTTTTAAACTCCTAACTGATACATACAATTTATACATATTAATGTGGTACCGAGTGATGTTCCAATACATTGTGTTAAGTAATGTCATCTCAGGTTTTCTCATTCATCGTTTCCTTATGATGAATACAGTCCAAGTGGATTTTTAGATTTTTAAAAATAGTTTACACATTATTGCTTTCTCTGGGCCCCCAGCTATGTAATAACACACCAGAACGTCTTATTCCCAAATACAAACTAGCTCCCATGAGCAGCTTCTCCCCATTCATCCCTCCACTCTGCTCCCCCAAACTTCTGGTGAACACATTTTACCATCAACATCTACAAAGCGACTTTTTATATTCCACAAGTGAATGAGATCATGGATACTTGCCTTTTGGTGTTGACTTGTTGACTGTATGTCTTCTTTTGAAAATGTCTATTAAAAGTTATTTTCCATTTAAATTGGGTTATTTGTTGTAGATTTGTTTGTCCTTCCATAACTTGAACAGTAACTCTTTATCCCATACAGATTTTGCAAACATTTTCTTCCATTCTCTAGATTGTCTCTTCAATCTAGAGATTGATTGTTGATTGTTTCCTTTTCTGTGCTGTGCTTTTTGTTGAATGTGACCATATTTTTGCTTGTACTTTCCGTGTTTTGGGGGTCTGTCTTAGTTACTCTTTCATTGCTATGCCTCAATACTGATATGCACAAGTTAGGGGAAGGAAAGTTGGATCTTAGCTCACAGTTCAGAGGGCTGCAGCCAATCCGTGGGCACTGGCAGCAGTGGAAGCACAAGGCAGAGGATGAAGCGGAGGCTGATCCCCACAGCACTGCAAACAGGAAGCCAAGTCGAGTCACAGAAGGAAGGAAGGGGCCACAGACCAAAAAAAAACCTGTCTGGAAAAAAAAAAAGGAAGGAAGGAAGAAGAGTACATAACCTTCCAGGTCCTGTCCTGTTCCAGTTATTTACCCCTTTCGCATCCAGCCTCAAGTTCCATCCCTTCCAGATTTAAGACCCCACCATATGCCTGTACTCTATAATCCAATCCACACACATACAATCTATTATCTACCACATGCCTGTCTTCTGCTACAACCTATAATCTGCCAGGTACCCATAATCTACACTCCAGACCAGGCTCCCATATCCTAAGAATACGTAGTTCCAAAGTAATCCATAACATCCAAATAGATGAGGCTTTTGGGGGACACTCCAGGTCCAAAGCACAGTTAGGGGACCTTAAAAAACCTTTCTGTGGGATTGGGGATTGAATCCACACTGAACTATACCCCCAAACCATTTCTTTCTTTTGTTTTTTAACTGTAAGACATGGCTTCCCCGAGATGTGAAGTTGCCCAAGCTGTTGGGACAGAGCTTGCAATCCTTCTGCTTCAGCTTCCCAGAGTGCTGGAATTACAGGCCTGTGTCACTGGACCCAGAAAAAAAAAAACTTTCAATTTTCTAAAGCATTGCCCCTCTGTATTCTTTTAGAAATTTCATTTATATCATTAATCTACATTGAGTTGATTTTTGTAACTGCTGAGAGATACAGTCTAATTCAGATCAGGTCCAGCTTCACTCTTATTCATGTAAATTCAATAATTAGATTTTTTCCATCACAAATTGTTAAATATTGTCTGCTTCCAATGTGTGTTCATACCTTCTTTGTTGAAAACCACTTGGCAGTGGGTTTTGGCTCTTTATTCTGTTCCATTAGCCTATGTGCTAATTTTTATGACAATTAATACTGTTTTAAGTTCTATGGGGTATTTTTAGAATAGTTTGAAGTCAGATAGTGTTATACCTTCTGCTTGGCCCATTGTATTTGATTTTGATTTTTTTGGTCTATTCAGGGTTTCCTGTCATTCCTTACACATTTTAGGTTTGTTCTTGCTAATTCTGTGAAGAATGCCATTGGAATTTTGACAGGAATTGCCTGATTCTGTCACTTGCTCTGTGTAGTATAGACATTTTAACAGTATTGATCCTTCTAATTGACAGACATGGAATCTTTCTTCATTTGGGTATGCGTCATCTTTAATTTCTTTCATTCATGTTTTATGACTTTTCAGTATAGAGATCTATTCCCTTTAGGTTATGTTTTGTTGCTGGCATTTTACTTCTTTTATAGCTATTGTAAATAGGATTGTTTTCTTGATTTCTCTTTCAGATACTTAGCTATTAATGTATGGCAACATTACTGATATTCACGTGTGGAATAAATATTTTTGAAATGAAAAGTTATTTGCTTCCCAGGGTTAAGAAATGCAAGTTTTTTCTTCATATTAAGAGAATATGAAAAGCTGGGCATGGTGGCACATGCCTATAATCCCAGTACTTGAGAGGCTGAGGCAGCAGGATTGCCATGAGTCAAGGCTAACCTGGGCTCCATCGTGAGTTCAGGACCAGTCTGGGATACAGAGCAAGACCCTCCCTCAAGAAAGAAAAAAGAGAGAATATGACAGAATGTCAGAATTTCAAAAAAGCTTTCCATTCATCTATACCATTTGAGATAATAGCTGCTAACAGTAAGAAAAACTTAGCAATCTCAAGTCACATGCCAGGCCTAAAAAATCAGTTCCACCAAAGCAAAAGTTGAACCATGTACATCTCTTCTTACCCAAAAATGGCAAAGGTCAGGGGAGAAGAATCGTCTATCTCATAATACATGAGTTTTATGGTTTTAAAAATTTAGAAATTTTTATTTTAGGAAAACATCTTTGGATACATGATTTAGAATACCAAAACATACATTTTTATGTGTGCATGAATGTTTGAACACTCTCCAAGATATACCATGTGGTTGGGTAGAAACAAACATCAATAAATGTAAAAGAATTATGTCACATAAAGCAGCTCCTGAGCATATATGCCTTTGAACTATGGAAATTTGGCCTGTCTGAACTGAGATGTGCTGTAAAGATAAATTACACAACAGATTGTGAAGACTTAGTATAAAGATAATGTCTCCCTTTCTCATGACTGGTACAGAATACCCAACGTCCACAACTTAAAGGAGGAAAGATTTATTTTAGCTCAGAGTTTTAGAAGGACATAGTCATAGAAAGCATGTGACAGCACCATAGCTGCTGGAGGATAGTTCTTCATCGCACAGCAGACAGAAAACCAAGTGCTGTCCCACTGATCCACCCAGTGTTGTGCCCCCTCCAGCCAGGCCCCACCTCTCAGCAGCAAATGGGTATTTCGCAACATCCAAATACATGAGGCTTTGGGGGACATTTCAGATCCAAACCATAAGTGATACGAATGTAAATTGTCACTAGTAATTTTTAAAATGCTGATTTCTTGTTGAGATTTTGGAAATATTTATTTGAATAAAATACAGCATTGAGACTTTGAAGTCATACAGTCAGACTCTAGCTAAAGTAAAAATAAAATTAAAAATCAAAAACAGAAAAAATAGAAATAAGGGAAATACATGGAAATTAAATAGAACATTCTTAAGTAAAACATGAGTCATAGAACAAATCAAAGAAAAAAGTAAAAATTACTTTAAAATGAATCTAAATGTAAACACAACATACAAAAACTTCTAGAATGCATCTATAGATAGAGGGAGTTAGGGGAGATGGGGAAGCTCTGGGAGGGTCAAAAATGGGAAGGGATTGTAAGGTTGAAGTGATATATATGTGCACAAGATACTCCAGTTCATTGTAAACATTATGCATCTCATATATGTGTATATATATATATATATATATATATATATATATATATATATATATATGGAAAAAAATAAAGAATGCAGAAAAGCAGTGGCTAGAGGAAAAGTCACGGCCTAAATTGCCCATATTTTAAAAGAACAAAGGTCCCCAGTTAATAATCTAAACTTTCACCTTCAGAAACTATTAAAAAATTATGCTTATACCAAGTAGAAGGAATACAATAATAAAAATAATAACAAAAGTTAGAAATTAAATATAACAGAAAAGAGGAAAGTGAAATAAATTTAGTACCTTCTTTGATAAAAATCAAGAAAACTGACAAATTTCCAACTTGGTTGACCACATTAAAAGAAAGAGTATCAAGATGGTAGAATAAGTGTAGGCAGAAGTTGTTTATAGCCTCTCTGTGACCAGAATCAAGACAGCTGCAAAATAACTACTCAGCAAAGACAATGGTAAGAGCTCCAGAAACCAAGGAAGGTGACAGAAAAGCTAAACATCATGCAGAAACAAAAAGGCATGACAGAGAAAAGAACTAAGCAGTCTGTGTCATCAACCCTGACTCCTGGTAAGGCTACTCCTGGTAACCCGCTTCTGCTTATAGCCTTTTATTTTATTCTTCTTCTTATTATTATTACTGCTTTCATTTCTATTATTAATAGGGATCTAAGTGTTGCTGTTAGTTACTTTTACTCTATTTCAATATCTGGTATGTCTTTGTGTTGTTACTACAGTTTGTTGTCTCCGCTCTGAGTGGTACTGGAGATCAAGCTTTCAAAGGAAAAAAAGAGCTGATAATGAGTTCTAAGGAGAGTTGATGGGGAGTTCAGGACAAGCATGGGCTACTGAGCAAGACTCTGTCTCAATCAATAAATAAATAAGTAAATAAGCTGGTCATTAAGAAGACCCTCAAACAAAAGCGAAATAAGATATCCATCCAAACAGATGCACAGATGCAGAAATTTTAACACAGAAACACAAAAAGCATAAAAAAGCAAGACAACATGATTCCACCAAAAGTTTATAGCTCACCAATAGCTGAATGCAGAGATACAGAATCAATAAAATAGCAAACAAATAATTCAAAAAAACTAGTATTTATTTATTTTTGACACAGGGTCTCACTCTGCAGTCCTAGTTCCTCATGAAATCACTACATAGCCCAGGCTGGCCTCACTCATACCTTCTGCTTCAACCTCCTGAGTCCTGGAATTACAGGCATATGCCACCATGCCCAGTTCAAATGACGGATGACTTCAAAGAGGGTACAAATAAACACCTGAAGGAATTAATAAAGACAGTACTAGGTATAAAGGAGCAATTTGACAAAGTTAAGATTCTGGAGAAAAACTAAACAATAAGCCAAATAGTAAAGCCTCATTAAAAGACTAGACCAAGCAGAAGACAGAATATTAGGGTTTTAAATTAAGTTTGATGAAGCAGCATGCTCAAACATAAAGAAGAAATAAGAAAAAAAAAAAAAACATCTAAAACCTTTGGGAGATTTTTAAAAGATCAAAGGCACAGAAAATTTATTTAATAAAATACTTTTTAAAAGTTCGCAAATATTTAGAAAGATACAAATTTTAAGATATAGAAGACATTGAGAGCCTCAAATAGTTATAGCCACATCAGTATTACACTTAAAATGCTAAAAGTACAGAACAGGGAGAGAATGTTAAAAGAGAAAATTCCCAAGTCACTAGAGGCAAACCCATTAGAATAATAGCAGATTTCTCTGTAGAAAAATATGATCACAGTAGCGTGCTTCAAATACCACACTGTTTTGAATAGAGAGACTAACCAGAAAAAAATCAACAAAGGAATATCACAGAAAGTTGAGTGGAAGTGGGGCAATATTTGGTTAGCATAAATAGTTAGCTAGTAGAAACCAAGTATAAATATAGACACAAATATATATCACATTGCTAAAGAGGGTGTAGTGGATGAACCTAACAGAGGTGGACAAACTCTGTTGGTTCAGAGTAGCCTGAATAAGCAATACAGAGCTCTATTATTTCAATGATGGTATTAATAGAACATTTTGATCACTCAATATTAGCTTTAGATATATTGTGAATGTATGTTGCACCTATTAATGTTGTGGATAAAATAGTTACAATATTAAATTAAACTAGATTCTGCCAATAAGTTTTTAATCTTACACAGAAATGTAAATAGATAACAATCTTCATATCGAATATAGGCTAACAAATATTTTGTCTGTAGACCATATCTAGTTCTGTATTCTGTTCCTCCTTCACCAAAGAATGACAGAGATTAAGGACTCAACAGAAGCCTGGATACTAATAACACCTTCAAAATTAATAGCTAAATAAATTGAAAACAGTCATATATTCTAAAACCTGAATGAACTCAAGGCAACACTTAAGACATAAATAGTCTAACAAAACAATCTCTGGAGTACAGACAGAATCCATCAACAATACTTGACTACAACAGAATCGTGCCCAAAGAGGTAATAAATCACCTACAACAATACCTGACACCCAGAAACCCATACCAGGGATCTTAAAACCTACAGATATTAAAATCAAAAAGAAGTTGGCTTAATGCCCAAAAAGCTTGCACAGAGAGTTTAAGGCAGACATAATCAAAGAAACAACAACCATTAATATGAAGTTAGAGGATTTTAAGGAAGAAACAAATGAAAACACAAAGAAGGCAATTCAAGAAATTAGGGAACCATCTGGCAGAGATATAGAAAGAATGAAAACTGAACTGCAAGATATAAAAAATACACAAGAAAAAAACAAGTAACCAGCTTGAACACTTCAAGGACAAACTTTCAGAACCTGAAGATAAAGTGGATCATATGGTCAGTGAGGAACATAGACAATAAATAAGAGACTGGTTACAATAGCTGATGAATGGCTCAAAGAGAAACAACCTCAGAAATATGGCAGTGCAAGAAAAAACTAAGGCTTAAAGGACATCCCAATTAAATTATGGAAGAAATTTTCCAAATCTAAGGAAAGAAATGAACATTGAACTACTGCAAGCATATAGAACTTCAAATAATTTTGACCAGAAAGAATATCCCATGATACATCAAAATAAAAATCCTAGAGACTCAATATAAACAAAGAATATTAAAAGCAGTGAGAGAAAAGTACAGAGTAACTTATAAACTCATCAGGATAACTTCAGACTTCTCAACACAAATCCTAAAGGCAAGGAGATCATGGAGTAATACCATCCAAGTGCTAAGAAAACATAAATGCCAACTCAGACTGCTATATCCAACAAAACTTTCTCTCAAGATAAAGGGAGAAGTTAAATTTTTCCATGCCAAAAAAAGAAAGAAATTTACATCCACTAGACCAGCATTGCTGACACCAAAGAGAAAAAAAAAAAAACAACAGCAAAAAGAGGAGACTGAAATGACAAGAGTATAGATCAAACAATTACCATTTAAGTAGCATAAGGATGATAGGATATAGCAAATACACAACAATAATAATGCTGAATGTGAATGGTCTCAATTCGCCTATCAAAAGACACAGACTGGCTGACTGGATCAAAAAACAAAAACCCACAATATCCCATTTGCAAATGACAGACTTTACTCATAAGGAAATAAATAGACTGAAAATAAAAGGGTGGACATCACTACTACATGAAACTGGAAGCAGTAAAAAAGCAAGGGTAGCTATATTATTCTCAGCCATAGCAGATTTCACACCAAACAGATCAGGAGAGACAAAGATGGACATTACATATGGTTAAGGGAACAATACAACAGGAAGAAATCATAATTATCAATATACATGTTCACAACTCTGGGGCACCCAATTATGTAAAACAAAAATTATTGGTTGTTAAAATCCATATAGGTCCCAACACAACTACAGTGGATGACTTCAATACTCCAGTATCACAGGTAGACAGGTCAACTAAACAGAAAACCAACAAAGAAATATTACAGTTAAATGATGCTACAGAAAACTTGGACTTAGCAGATCTCCACAGAGTGTTCCACCCATTATCACCCAGAATACACCTTCTTCTCAGCAAGACATGGAACATTTTCTAAAATAGATCGTAAGTCATGTTGAAACAAGTACAAAGGAGTCAAAATAATTCCTTGCTTACTTTCAGATAATAGTGGAATAAAACTGGAAATCAACATAAAAGATACAACAGAAACTATAAAAATCCATGGAGACTAAATGACTTAGTACTGAGCAAACAATAGGTCACAGAAGAAATCAGGGAAGAAAATAAAAACTTCTGGAGTTAAAAGATGACAGAAGCACATCATATCAGAACCTGTGGGACACAATGAAAGCAGTCTTAAGAGGGAAATTTTGGCTATAAATGTGAAAAGAATGGAGCAATTCTAAATAAATAATTTAATGATGCATGTCAAGATCCCAGAGAGTCAAGGACAATCTAAATCAAAAAGTAGAAGAAATTATAAATATCAGCACCAAAATCAACAAAATTGAAACTAAAAGAATAAATCAACAAGTCAAAGAGCTGGTTCTTCGAAAGAATGAACAGAATTTATAAACCTCTAGCTCAACTAACCAAAAGAAGAGAGAAACCCCTTATCAATGCAATTAGGAATTAAATGGGTAAAATCACAATGGACACTGCTGAAATTCAGAGAATTGTAAGAAACTACTTTGAACACTTATACTCCAATGAACTGGAGCACATAGAAGAAAGTGATAACTTTCTAAGCATATGCAAAATGCCAAAACTGAACCAAGCAGACAAAACACTGAATAGACCCATAACACACATGAAAATTGAGATATAAGCAATGTCTCTATCCACAAAAAAAATCCAGGACCAGACAGTTTATAGCAGATTTTTTTCAGTACTTCAGAGAAGAGCTAATTCCAGTGCTCCTCAAACTGTTCCATGAAGTTGAAAGAGAAGGAACATTGCCAAACTCATGTTTGGAAACTGGCATAACCCTGGTACCAAAACCAGACAAAGACTTAACCAAAAAGAAAAAATTATCAACCCATCTCCTTAATGCACATAGATGCAAATTCCCCAATAAGATTCTGGCAAATAGAACCCAGAAAGTTTTCAGAATGATCAACCACCATGATCAAGTGGCTTTATTCCTGGGCTGCAAGATTGGTTTAACATATGTAACTCACTTAATGTAATATACTACATTTAGAAAATCAAGAACAAAAACCACAAAATCAACTCAATTGATGCATAAATGGCCTTTGACAAAATCCAACATCCTTTTGTGATTTAAAAAAACCTCTCCATTGTAAACCTTAAATTTTGCACGTATACATATTAATAAAATGGGGAAAAAATAAAAATAAGCTCTGAAGAAATAGGTATAGAATGACATTACCTCAAAATGATAAAAGCTGGGGCTGGGGGAGTGGTGCAAAGGGTAAAATGCTTGCCTCACAAGCACAAGGCTCTGATTTCAATTCCCCAGCACCACACAAAGCTGGGCATGGGGGCACACATCTGTGATCCCAGCATTAAGGAGGTTGAGGCAGGTGGGTTGTCCTGAGTCTAAGGCCAGCCTGAGGTACACCAGTGAGTTCAGGACCAGCCTGGGCTGCAGAGTAAGATCCTGTCTCAAAAAAGAAAAAGAAAAATATTATAGAAACCATATATGCCATACCTACCGCAAATATCATAGTAAGTGGGAAGAAATGGGAAGCATTTTGCTTTAAATCAGGAACATGACAAGGGTGCTCATTTTCACTACTCCGATTCAACATAGTTTTCAATATCCTTGTCAGAGCAATCAGGCAAGAAAGTGAAATAAAGGAAACACTTACCATAAAGGAAGAACTCAATCTATTCTTACTTGCAGGTGACATGATTATCTACATAGAAGTCCCTAAAACTCCACCGTGAAACTCTTAGAACTAGTTGATAAATTCAGCCAAATTTCAGGGTACAAAATCATTGCTAAAAAAAAAAAAATAGCATTCCTCTGCATTAACAATGAACTCTCTAAAAAAGCTTAGAAGAATAATCCCATTCTCAATAGCCCATCAAAACATTAAATACCTAGATATAAACGTAACTAAGGAAGTGAAGGACCCCTACATAGGAAACAATATTATACTGAAGAAAGAAATTGAAGAAGACATTAGAAAATGGAAAGACATCCTCTGTTCTTGCATATACACAATTGATATAGCATAAATGACTATACTGCCAAAATTAATACATAGATTCAATGCAATTCCTATCAAAATGCCACAACTTTTTTCATAGAACTTGAAACAAATCATTAAATTTATGTGGAACTAAAGGAGACCTAGTCTAGCCAAAACTATCATGACTAACAAGACAAAAAAAAAAAAGTGGTATTATGCTTCTAGACATCTAGTTATATTACAAAGCAAAAGCAACTATTATATAAACTATATGGTACTGGCACAAAAACAGACAGGTTGATCAATGGAACAGAACTGAGAATGAAGAGATAAGCTCAAATACCCTAATCTACCTGATCTTCAATAAAGGAGCCAAAAGCATACACTGGATAAAGGACAGCCTGTTCAACAAATGGTGCTGGGAGAATTAATCATCCACCTGCTGAAGAATGAATCTAGACACCTATCTATCGCCGTGCATCAAAATCAAATCAAAGTGAATCAAAGTCCTAGACATTAAAACTGAAACATTGACTCTTCTGGAAGATAAAATCAGCAAAAATATAAAAGATATAAGTGTGGGCAAGGACTTCTAAATAAAACATCCAATGCATAAGAAATATCCCTAGAATCAACAAATGGAATTACATCAAGTTAAAAAGTTTCTGCAGGGCAAAGAGAACTATTAACAGAGTGAATAAAAATCTGACAAAAAAAGAAGGAGAATTGGAAAAAATAATCACCACTTATCCCTTGGACAAGAGGCCAATAACTAGAATATACAAGGAACTGAAAAAAAATAGACTTCTCAAAATCAAAGACCATTTAAAAAATGGGCAACTGAAATGAAAGGGCAATTCTCAGATGAAAAAGTTCAAATGGCCAGCAAATTCATGAAAAGATGTTCAGCATCTTTAGCTATTAAAGAAGTGCAAATCAAAACATCACTATGGTATCACCTAACCTGGAGAGAATGGTGTATATTAAGAACTCGGACAACAATTGATCCTGGTGAGATTGGGGGGGGGGGAGGGGGGAGAACCCTCTTCCACTGCTGGTGGGAATTTAAACTGGTACAACCACTATGGAGGGCAGTGTTGGGGACTTCAGAGCCCGAGAGCCTCAGCAGGGCTGACCTTGGCCGAGTTCTTTCCCTCCAAGAAGTGTTACTGTTCATAAATTGAGCTAGGTGTTGTTTTGCTTAAACCCTGGGAACTGCTCCTGGAACTGCTCCTTATCACATCCTCCTTCCTCTACTCATTACTTCCTCAGTCTATTTAAGCCCCTGTACTTCCCAAATAAATGAGACGGCGTTCACTGAAATGACTCCCAGTGTGCGTTACTCTGTCGTCTGACCCCTCCTCGGCTATTAGGGTGGGGGGAAGCGGGGTTCCCTGTGGGATGGAGACCCCCTACAGGGCAGTATGGAAATTCCTCTAAAGACTGAAAACAAACATTCCACTTGATCTAGCAATACTTCTGGAATCTTTCCAAAAGAGTTAAAAGCAACATATAACAGAGATACATGTATACCCATGTGTATAGCTGCACAATTAATAGCTAACATGTGGAAGGTGCCAAAATAGCCATCAACAGACCAATGGATACAAAAATTGTGGTACATGTGCAAAATGGAGTACTATTCCATAAAGACATAGATTCGAGACTTCTGTAGGTAAACGAATGCAACGTAAGATCATCATGCTTAGTGAAGTGAGTCAGATGTTAAGGGTTAAATATCACATGGTTTCTCTAATACCAATAACCCAGAATACAGTCATTCTACAGAACAAAATAGGGGTCACAGTGGGGAAAAAATGAAATTAAAGAGCAGACAAGCACTTCCCACATACAGCAGCACAGGGTAAACATTCCCATTCCAAATGGGAGAAGAGAAAGCAATTGGATCAAAGCAAGTTCTAAACCTAGCAGGGAAAGGATTACATCCTGCAGCTGCTTGTCCAGCACCAGGGTAAATTGTGGCGGCAGCAAAATGAGCCCCAAAACGCTTGAGTGGGCCCATCCCTACAGTATTGCCTCCAGCCAAAAACTTCTCTGTTTTGGGCTAGCCTGTGCACACCCTACAGCCTTACTTAGGGGATGATCTATGTTCTTGGATTCTCCAAAATTTGGGACTCCTCGTCGTACCTTAGGCTTCTCCTTCACAACTTCATACACTTACCTCCCAGGGACACTGCCTGGCCTTCAAGGCCTTCCTCTGAAATCTGGGTGGAAGCCTCCATGAGCCCACAACTTTTGCACTCTGCAAGCCTGTAAATCCAGGACCACGTGGATGTCACCAAGGTCAGTCAGTGGCTGAAGCAGTAGCCTGGTCACCTTGGACATTTGCTATGGGGGCATCTGAGTTCATACATGGTTGAACTTGAATATGATTCGGATCTTGAGCATTCTCAAAAAGCCTCATGTATTTGGAACCATGTGCTATTGGGAGACAGGGCCTGGCCAGTAGGGACAGATGCTTGGGGTTTGAACTGGAAGGATTGTGTCAGCTTGTTGAGGTTGGGGGGCTGGGGACCAGAGCTTTTAGGAAAGTGTTGTTTACTGTGTGGGCCAGTGAGGAAGGGGCACCCACCTTGTGTGTGTGTGTTTTGTTGGGGGATAAGGGAAGGAAGAAGAAACACTGTTTCAGCTTCTTCCTGAGAAAAGCCTAGTGACAGAAGGGCCCCAATTCTCCCCCTGGTGAAAGCCCCTCCAGCAGGCCCAAACCTGGGGAACTCCCCCTTCATGGTCTGTGTCCCCTTCTCAACGAGTGATTTAGATAATTGAAAAACCAAGAATCTACCCTTTTCTACTTTTCTAAAAAAAATAAATAAATACAACATAGGCTCTCATTAGTCTTCTGGAGACTGTTTTCTATACCCACCACCTTCCAGGGAACAGTGCCAGCAACTCCTGACTACTCTCTTCATGGTAGAAAAGTGGAACAAAATCTGGTTGGAGAGGGAAAAGCTGCTCTCAGGCGGGGCAAGGGCTTGTTGTATGCCACCTGAGACCAAGTTGAGCAAGTTTTCCCCCTTCCCGCCAGACTGAGATCCCAATACCAGGCAATGTAAGGAGGCTTTTGACAATTGTCACCATTTTGGGTGAAATAAAGGCCTCTGCCAAAAAAAAAAAAAAAAACACTAATCTGTCTAGGCAAGTGAATTAATGAATTGATGCAAGGGCCTCTAGACTCACCCACAGACTTTCTAGAGTGTGACCCAGACATTGCTAAAAAAAAAAGGCAACTAAACAATACAGCTTCTGTTGCACAGTTGGCCCCAGACATTTAAGGAAAAGCTTCTAAAGTTAGAGGAATTTAAAGTTATGAACAGGTCTCAACTCTTGAAAATAACAAAAAATATTCAACAACCAAGACTCCCACCACCCTCACCCTCACAAAAAAAAAAAAAAAAAAAATAAGAGACTGACCAAAATGGCAGTGATGCCTGTCAAAAAAATCAAATGAGAGAGGGTAGGAGGTAGCCTTGAGGAGAAAAGCGCTACCCCAGATGTAGCTCCTTTAAGCAGAGTCCGTGTCTTTGCACCACTGCTGCCCACGGGACCAGCCCCGGGGCCATGAACAGTCAGCTGCTTGGAAACCACCCACGTCCCAAGGGCAATGTGAGCTCAGCTGGGCTGACAAGTTCAAGGGTTCAAAAATATCCCCACTCTCTTCGATGAGACCCTGATGGTCAACCTCCTCATGTTCCTACAGGAACATCCTGAGAGTACCCTGTTAAAAAGTTTCAGCTAAAGAGGCTCAACTATGCCTGTCACATGTAACATACATGGGATATAAATTAAAACAGGAAAAATAGACACTGTCTCAAAGCGGGATCTCAATGAAATCCTGTTGCACCCCAGTGGAATGCTTGTTTGCGAGTGGTTGCAGCCACAGCTATGGTGGTAACAGAAGCTGACAAATTGACTTTGGAACAAGAACTACTATTGACTACCCCACAGTTGGTGGAGACCTTCTTAAGGGAAGCCTCTGAAAAGTGGATGTCAAGCGCTCAAGTAACCCACTACCAGGCCGTTCTAGATCATCCCCGTATCTGGTTCCATTTAACAGCAGCTAAAAATCTAGTCAGTTGATTCCCAAACCTACTCATGACTGCTTGGAGGTCGCTGATGCAATGCAGAGTGCTCAGTCTGACTTGACGGACATTCCTTCACAAGGAGCCGATGAGGTATTGTTCACAGATGGGAGTAGCCTAATTCAGGATGGAGTCAGCGATGTGGGAGCAGCAGTTGTCACACAAGATGGGTTAACATGAGTACAGTCCCTCAACAGAGAAACGTCTGCACAGAGGAACTCTTGACCCTGGTATAAGCTTTCTGATGAAAAAAGGGTAAGGTTTTCACTGTCTATATGGACAGCCCATGCACACGGGGCCATGTACTGTGAAAGCACTTTTGTCCTCAGAGGACAAAAAAAATTAAAAACAGAAAATTCTGGTCTTACTAAAAGCTGTTTAGTTACCAAAAAGAGTGATAATCCATATACTACAAAAAAAGCACCAAAAAGGAGACTATAAAAGCTCAGGAATATAGGACAGCCTACACCAAGACAGCCTAGGATGTTGCCATAACACCAGTAAGGCCACTGCAGATTCTAGTTATGCTTCCAGAGCCCGACTTGCCCCAAACCTCAACCTACAGCCAGAAAAAAATAAAGTGGGTAAAAAAAGAGGGTGCCCACTAAGAAACTGAGGATTGGTGGCCTTGCCAGATTGGGAGAATCGTGCTTCCAGAGATCCTGGCAAAATGGGTGATCATCTGCCTTCACCAAGCCCTTCACCTGGAAACATCAAAAATGGCTGTACTGCTGAGGGCCCAATACTACATCCACCTGCTGGACTCACACACTGGACACTGTTGTTAGATATATGACCCATATATACAAATCAATACTAAGGGAGAAAAAGGGCCTCAAAAAGAGTCTGTGCCCAAGGGGAATGCCCTGAGAAAACACTGGACATAAAGCCTACCATCTTCAGATATAAAATATCTACTAGTCTCTGTGGATACCTTTTTAGGACAGAAGCCTACCAGACAGAGACTGCCTCAATAGTTACTTAAAAAAAAAAAAAAAAAACCTTCTTTAGTACTTGGTTCCTAGATTTGCCCTTCTTCCTAGGGTTGGACAATGGCCTGGTCTTCACAGTCAAGATTTCCAAAAATTTGACAAAGATCTTAGATATACATTAAAAACTACACTGTGCCTATTAGCCACAGAGTTCATGGGTCTCTATAGGAGACCAAATATGTCATGGAGTCAGACAAAAATTGGGTTAGCCTCTTACCTTTCTCCCTTTTAAGAGCCAGATACGCCTCTTATCAGGAGAGTTTTACCCCATTTGACATCATGTTTGGAAGGCTATCCCTACTCCTCCCCAAAATCAGGGATGTAAAGCAAAAAAATATTAATCATTTCCTCCCCAAGTCTTTACAGGCACTGCAACAGATTCAACAGGTCATCCACTGTGTAGTCCAGGATTTCACAGCTACACTGGTGTCAGAGCCAGCTCACAAGTTCCAGCCTGGTGACCTGGTCTGGGTAAAGAGGATCCTAGTCCGGACCCTAAAATCCACATAAGAAGGACTGTATCTGGTAATTCTCACCATACCCATGGCTGTAAAAGTTGCAGACATCACTTCATGGATTCATCACACCCAGCTAAAAAATGCTATGGAAGACAATGACTGATGGACTGCCACCAAGACTTCCAACCCCCTAAAAATAAAACTAACTTAGGTCTTCCAGACCCCACCTCTTTAACTCTCCTCTTCCTCACACCCTTGGGGAAAGCCAGACAAAATCCCCACCAGCCTAGAAAAAAAGTGTTAATGTTTGCCAGTACTAATAAACAGCCTGTATTCAACCTACACCTATGTAGCCTGATGAGTTGGGGGCTCTATTGACTAGGGAAAAACACTAGAGACAGGGAACGTGGTCAGACAAACCTTGAAAAGGGCTTACAGTCAGTCCAGCTTTATGTATGCCCAGCCAACAGCCCCTCTCACTGACAAAAACATGGTGAATTTTGTTGTGTGAGTTGGGGCTACAGAACTAAATCTTCCTGGGAACGTAAAGACAAACTTAGCACCTTTACAAGAGGGCATGCATCCCCAGACTGTAAACAAGGGCACTGTAATTCCATCGCCATCACCATCACGTTCAAAGTATGACAAAAGGCTGGTGACTCTTTCTGGGAAACAGGACAAACCTGGAAAATCCAGCTGTATGTAATGGGACCTGATCCTAGGGATAAATTCACCATCCAAAAGTACTCCCATCCCAAAATATAGAGCCCACTGCTACTGCTGGCAGTAGACCTCAACTTCCTGGCCAATGACATAAGGAGACCTAGTCTCTCTCTTCCCCCAACAACCACCTATCCATCTGACATCCTAAGATCTGAGAAGGTAGACACCCTAAAAAAAAAAAAAGGGCTGATCCCTCTGTGCTTTAAGTATCGGCCAAGATACACCAACTTCTTAAACAAACCCAGCCAGAGGTAGATCAAGACTGCCAGATCTGTTTAGACTCAAGACCTCCTTTCTATACTGAGATTAGTGTAAAACAAATGATAAATTCATCCTCTGAGCGAAAAAAAAAAAAAGTAAATAAAACCTACCAAAACTTACTCTGGGAAATCTAAATAAAAGAAGCACCAAGATACCTCCTAAAATGCTCTCCTTATTTATAGTCTCATGTAGATATTGTTTTTAAAAATACAAATGTAGATAAGCGACTGAACTTCAAAAGCCCAGACACTACCTGGCTTGCCTGCATCAACGGCCTAACCAAATGTGCCACTTCTGACCTATAGTCACTAAAAGAACCTGTCTTGTGTGTCCTTGTACACATTCTGGCCCATGTCCTTATTTTTTAATAATAATAATAATAATAATAATAATAATAATAATAGAGGCAGGGCCCATCTACTCCTGGAATCAGGAATAACTCAGAAACAAAAGGCAGTTCCTGTCTTCATTCCATTGTTAATAAAAACAGGGACCTTGGCACCATCACAATAGAGATGTCAGTCCTGATAGTGGGAGGTAAGAATCTAAAAAAAAAAAAAAAAACAAAACAAAACAAAACAAAAAAAAAAAAACCCTAAATAAATAGAGACTTAAAATACATAAAAAGCTCAATCTCTGGGTTAAAATTACAAATAGACTTTCTGGCAGAGGAAGTATTCCAAAACCAGAAAAGATTAAATCTCCTGTTCATAAAACAGGGAGGCCTCTGCCTGCCATTTCTATGCCAACCAGCAGTATGGCATAATTTTAAAAAGTCTGTCTCTGGTCAAAAACAATCTCAAAAAAAGACAAAAATCCTAGATCTGGTACACATCGTGGTTCTCCTGGTCCCCCTGGCTGACAACCCTGTTGACAGATAGTGGGTCCATCGTTCCTCTCATTCCTGGGCCTACCAGTAGGGCCCTGCCTGCATAACTGCTTGCTTACCTATGTAAGGCGGAGGGTTGCCTCCATAAAATTATTGTTACTTAGGAAACAATACAACCCTTTCCCCCACGAAAAATCTGTAATTTGACTCATGCCCATAAAACCAGCGAGAAATGTGACATACCGACCAACGCCACACTGTGGTGGTCATTTTCACCCCTGCAGCACTGCACATGGCTTACACATGTGACAAGTGAGAAGTCCTGGGCTAAGCTCCAGTTGCTAGGGAAATGGATGGTGCGCTCTCCCTCGCTTTGTTTTCTACTTCTGTAACCTGCTCACTGCTGCCAAAAGCTCACCCAAGTGTGTCTACCAAGATGTGGTTTTTCTTGCTTTAAAAACTGTACTCAGAGGCTGGGGGCTGCACTTCGTGGGCTTGTTCCCAGGTGCAGTGGCCAGCCAGACAATAAGGACTTTCAACTTCCAAGTGTCCCAAGTAGTGGTCTCTGAGATCTTACTTTATAACAGCAGATCAACCGTTCCATGAAACAGGAAAGTACAATGGGAGCTGTAAGGCAGGATGAGCTCAAGTTCAAGCCCAGTGTGTACAGATTTGCAAGGCTCTATCTCAAAATAAAAAGAGGTTGAGATGCAGCTCAGAGCAAAGGATCAGGGTTCCATCTCAGTACCACAAACACACACACACACAAAACAAAACCTTCTTTTTTTGTGCTTTCTTTTCCTTTTCTTTTCAAACAAATCCTTTTATTATGAAGTTCAATCTGTATCTAACTCTTCCCTGTACCGCTGAACACCAGACAAGCATTGTTTGTAAAGAGAGTACCAAAAATATTTTTTGTTTTTTAGTAAAAGAAGATTTGGCCACATCACTGCAATATGGGTTAGAACTCACAGAATAACATTTAGCCATCCCATTTACTAGCCCAGGGCCAAACACTGACACTCTGCATAACATCACTTTGACAAGAATAAAGTCAGAATCTAACCAGGCACAAAGTTGACCTGTTGTTGTTCACACTGCAGCCAACTGACCCAGAGTCATTCCCATGACAGTGGTTGGCACCGAGGCTGTAGCCAGCTATATAGGTCTGTGTGGAGGCAGAACAAAGCATCTGGAATCCTGTGGGCTCCTAGAATGTTGCCTGGACAACAGAGCCTTCCCCCTTCCCAACACCAGGAAGCCAAGGTCCCAGAGGGACGCCGCAGTGGAGGAGCCCCAGGAGGCTCCCATTGACTCCTTAGGACCAGAAAACACAGTCACACGCCCCAGCACTGGCCCCACTAACAACATGGAAGAACACAACCAGAGAAGCCCGGCAGAAGAGAAGGCAGATGTCCAAAAAGACCATGGAAGAGCTGCCCAAAGTTCCCCAGCAGCACACAGCCAGCTCATCATCCTCGGCCAGTCTAACTACAAAGTACTAGAAAACAATGGGCAAAGAGCAGGTGATCAGGTTGACCAAGCACCATCTGACAAAGAACCCAGTCCAGCTGATGATGTAGCACACGAACAGACTGATAGTGAGGTGTCTGGTCCCATAGACAGAAGAATTTCTGGGCAGACTGACCACAGATTGTCCAGTCTGGCTGAAGGAAGAACATCTGGGCAGGTTGGCCACAGGTTATCCGGCCAAGTCGAGATGACAGAATCTGAACAGATTGACCGCAGATTGTCCAGCCAGCCCGAGAGCAGAACACCTGAGCAGGTTGACCACAGGTTGTCCAGCCAGCCCGAGAGCAGAACATCTGGGCAGGTTGACCACAGGTTGTCCAGCCAGCCCGAGAGCAGAACATCTGGGCAGGTTGACCACAGGTTGTCCAGCCAGCCCGAGAGCAGAACATCTGAGCAGGTTGACCACAGGTTGTCCAGCCAGGCCGAGAGCAGAACATCTGAGCAGGTTGACCACAGATTATCCAGCCAGGTTGAAAGAACTGAGGAGAACGACCAAACAGTATCTGACCAAGGAACTTCTAAACAGATTGACCACAAATTATTCAGGCTATCTGATAATGACCTGAACTTATCTGACGAAGTTGGCCAAAAATTATCCGTAAAGTCTCTCCAGACATATGACCAAACAGCTGGACCAGCTGGACAGCTGGCTCTCGACCAAACTGACAGAAATGCTGACCAACTTCCAGTAGTCAAGAATGACAATAATGAACAAGATCAGGTTAAGAACCTAGTAAACAGACAGACTACCTACACAGAAAACTACCTGTCTTCTTATGAAACATTAGACTGGTCTGAGGACAGACTATTTTCTCAGTTCAGTGATGTCAAGGAGGACAGACAGGCTGGCTACAGAACACAGCCCCATGAACTTGAGGCTAGCCGCTTCGTCAACCTCAAACCTGAGCTTTCAGTGACCAGAGAAATTGAAAATGCAACTTCTAACCAAGCCTTTTCTACGAGTGATGCCGGATTTACAAGCAATCTCCAAGCAGAAGAAAAGCTACCCTTCATCTCATCCAAACACGACCTTACCACCAACCAGCAAAATGCTCAAGCCACAGAAATCAGACTTGTAGGTTAAATGGAATTTTGGTACCTTGGGCTGGGGATGAAAATGAGACCTATGAGTGAGTAAAAGAGATGGGAAGGTGAGGGAAACAGAGAAGAGGGAAAGAGAAAAGAGGGAGTGGGGGAGGGGAAAGTGGAAAGATGGGAAAGAGGAGCATGCTGAGTCAAGGATTAAGACTAAATCTACATGTTATACTATGTGTAATTCATAGGTTTCAGAAAGAGCAGAAGAAGGGTAGGAAATTTTTTTAAAAAGATAATTATCTCCCCTACTACTCTAAGGCTATTCAGAAAATTTCGATGGGCCTTCCAGGATTTAGAAAACCTGGTTTCAAGTTCTAGTTCTGCTGCTGACCAGTGACACTAAGCAGTTGCATGTATCTGGGTTTCAATCAAGAGAAGGGAAACTGGAATTTATCGGAGATTCCTGGGAAAAGAAAAATATTCAAACTATATTGGAGATGCCTAGGACTTGAGGTACACTGCATTAACCTGGACTATGAACCAGCAACAGTATACCTTTCCTCCAGTGCCTGGCTAAGGTCCTGTCAATACCAGATTCCACCAATAGCTACAACACCAAAAACTTGCTGGGGCTCTTAAATTCAAAACTATTTGGGGGGATATTTCCTTTTCAGGATGATTTTTCAGGATCCAATAAAGAAAAGCCTATACATGAGCAGAAGCAAACTTATAAGAGAAATTTCCCTGTTATGGTTTATGAAGACCCTTACCAACTTTCACTCCAGTACATGGAAAAACACAATATCCTGCAAATATTCCAGGTAAACCTTTCAATCCTTCCCTTTGTGAGTTTTTCAAAAGGTGTAAGAAAGCGTATTTGCTATAAAATGGGTATAATCTAACCGAGAAGTTATCCTCTATTTACCAAAAGTAGTAACAAATAGCATAAGTGATACCACAATATTGAGCTGCCAAAATATCCAAATGTCAAGACATAGAGCAAGCAAGGTGGCTGGTGACAGGTTAGCCAAGGATTAGCCTCATATAGACCTTTTTGAAGGAAAGACAAAGTGTTGTCAACTAAAAAGAGAATATAGCTTTCAAGGCAGAAATATGGTACTTTCAAAAGAAGATCCACATTGTGACCATCTAAAAATATACAGGGTTTTTTTTTAGAAGGCAAAAGAAATAGTTTAAAATTGCTTCTAATTCTTGACATCATCAATTTCAGGATGTGATGTAGAGGTGAACCTCCCCTAATATCTGATACTATTTGGCCAACATGGAATTAAAAGGGATTATCCAGTTCAATGGGGGCTTGGGGAATGATGGATTATTTTTGTCTGCCTCACATTTATGTTTACGCTAATATTATT
The DNA here is from genome assembly GCA_004027205.1 of Ctenodactylus gundi. Classification (NCBI taxonomy): domain Eukaryota; kingdom Metazoa; phylum Chordata; class Mammalia; order Rodentia; family Ctenodactylidae; genus Ctenodactylus; species Ctenodactylus gundi. The sequence goes on from PVKB01007186.1 coordinate 29,568, forward strand.
TAGCCAGCAATGTATATGTTATCTACAATACCATGTATACATGTAGTAACTCTGGTTAGAAAGGAATAAAACTGGAAGACCCCCCCTTTAAATAAAAACAATTCAAATTAAGATATAGAGAAAAGAGCTTGAATTTTGTAATCTGTTAGCTCATGGCTCAAGGCCTAATTTTCCCACTTCTTATCTTGGTGATTTGAGGAAAATTACTTAGCTTCGTGACCTTTAGATTCCTCATGAAAATAGAGATAAATTCTACATACTTAATTAACTCTGCTTTATGCCTTTTTCTTTTTAAAATGTTCATTCGTTGGGCTGTATTTCTGGCTTTAATCAAAGAACTGTTAATTATTAAACTGAAGAATAAAACCTGTTAAAGGAAATAGTTTTAATCATCCTATAAATAATTTTCTTTGCGTCAAGAAAAAATGTTCATGTATCCATGGCTGTAAGAAAAACAAGTTAGCACGTGTTCAATGGAAAAAGTATATGAAATACATTATTAAATAATATAGTTGCATTAAATGTACCTAAACATGTTATGCTTGAAATTTACCTGGTATTTATTTCCTACAAATGAAAAATGTTTATCTTAATAGAATTTTGGGCTCTCCCTCTCTCTCTCAGCGGATCACTGAAAACTTAGTCTTCGAAAAACCAGAGGACCCCCTGCACTTTATGCTGTGCCAGGTATGAAGCAGGACAAAAAGAAACATTTTTTCATCCTTTGTATCGTAAAATATAGCACATATGCAGAAGAAGAACAAAACATACGACTCCAAATTTTTATGAAATAAACATACCAGTAACTAGCACTCACTAAAAACTATCACTCATTAAAAAAAATAAGCCATTGCCAGCACCCCAGAAGCCACCTCCTTTTCCTCACAACTACTATTCTTTAGAAAGGAATTGCTATTCTGACCTTTTTAATAAGAACTTCGGTTTTCCTCGTAATTTTACTACTAAGCAGAAAGCATGAAATGTTTTCATTTCAAATGATTTGTCAGTTTTTTGAACTGTGTATAAAAGGAAACTGTATAGTGTGATTTTAATTATGGTCTCAAGTTGTATCCATTTACCTACAAATGATTCATATCTGTCTGTCTTTATGGCAGAGTAGTATTCCATTGTGTATTTTTAATCCATTGCTCTATTAATGGATATTTTTGTATCTTACATAATTTAGCTATTATTAATTGTGCTGCTATATATATGGATATGCATGTATCCCTGCTGCTATATGATGCTTTCAACTCTCTGACAAGATATCCAGAAGAGGTGTCACTGGGTCTAATAAAATATCTATTTTCAGTTTTTGAGAAATCTCCATTATGCTCTAAATAATGGTTGTACCAGTTTACAGTCCCACCAGTAATGTAACAGGGTTCCTTTATCCCCACATCCTAGCCAGCATCTATTATTTTTTGAGTTCTTGATATAAGCCATTTTCAGTGGAGTATAATGGTATCTTGACATTGTTTTGATTTGTGTATCTCTAAGGGCTAAGGATATAGAATTTTATTTCATTTATTTGCTGGCCATTTGCACTTCCTCTGAAAACTGTCTATTCATTTCAGTTGACCATTTTGTCACTGGGTCTTTGATTTTGAGGGACCTGTTTTTTTTTTTTTTCAGTTCTTTGTGTATTCTAGTTATTAGCCTTCTGTTTGAGGCTAAAAATTTTTTCCCATTTTGCTGTTTCTCTCTTCACTCCGTTGTTTCCTTCATCATGCAGAAGATTTTTAATTTGATATAATCCCATTTGTTCATTCTGGGGGTTCTTTTACATCAAGTGTCTTATTGAGAAAGTCCAAGCCCACACCTAAATCTTTAGAGTTTAACTTATTTTGTTCTCCAGGAGGTTCAGTGTTTTTGATTTAGTATCTAGGTCTTTGTTCTACTTTGATTTGATTTTAGTGTATGACAATAGGTTGTATGTAGATCATTATCCCGTATGTGGATAACCAATTCTCCTAGCACCCCTGCGCTGCTGTGAAAAAAAATGTGTATTCTGTTGATGTTGGGTGGGACACTCTGTAAATATCAAGTAAGTGCAATTGTTTTAGAGTGTAGTTTAGCTCTTATATTTATTTGGTAATTTTTTGTGCTATTGACCTGTCTATTTGTAAAAGTGGAGTATTGAGATCCCCTACTATGATTGTATTGGGCCCTGTTTGTACTTTCATGTCCAGTGGGTTTTGTCTTACAAAACTCGGTGCCCCAATGTTGGGTGCACGTGGCTTCTTCCTGTTGGATTATTTCCTTTACCAGCATATAATGTCCCTGTGTGTCTCTTCTGATCAGTTTTGGCTCAAAATCTGCTGTGTTTTTTCTGGGTCCAGTTGCATAAAGTACTGATTTCCATCTTTTTATTTTAGTTGAGGCCATTGAGTATTAGAATACTTGTATATTTGGTATATCCTGTCGTTATGTTGCTTCAGTGTTGATTATTTGTTTTATACTATTGTTAGTTCATTCTCCCTTTTTGCTGTTTTCTTCTTTCTGAGGTGTTTGGTACTGTTGATCTCCCTATATCTGTCTAAGATTCCTTTAAGTATTTTGTGCAATACTGGTCTAGTGGTCATGGTTTCTTTAGGTTTTCTTTATCGTGAAATATTTTAACTTCTCTCCTATTTTGAAGGATAATTTTTCTAAATCCAATGGTCTGGGTTGGTGTTTATATTCTCTTAGTACTTGAATGATGTCTCTCCACAATTTCCTTGCCTTTAAAGTTTTTATTGAGAAATCTATATTTATTCTGATGGATTTGTCTTTATAGGTTACTTCCTGATTTTCTCTTGCATCTTTTAATAGTCTCTTCTTTGTGCTGAGTGCCTGGATGTTGGTTATGATGTGTCATTAAGAGGCTCTCTTCTGGTCAAGTTTATTTGGTGGTAAAATACCTGGAGCTCCATGCTAATTCCATTTCCTAGATTTGGGGAATTTTCTTGTATCATTTCGTTAAACATGTCCTTTATACTTTTTGCATTGTCCTCCATTTACTCTTGAACTCCCATAATTTTGAAGTTATCTTTGACTCATCCATTAGATCAGCTGCTGCATCCTGCCTCTTTCTTGTCTTTTTGTGTTTCAGTCATCACTGACTGTGTGGACTAGTTTGTCAACCTTATTTTCAAGATCCAATAATCTATCCTTAAACTCCTCTAGCTGATTTTATGTTTTTGTATGAAGTTTCCATATTCTGGAGTTCAGCTTGGAACCTTTTCAGTCTTTCTACTTTTCTACTGAAATGTTTCTTCATGTCTTGCATTGCCTTATCTCTTTATTTGTGTCTTCTTTATAATCCTTAAGATTTTTATCTCTTAAGACTGTTGTTTTTATTAAATCCTGTTTGAACTTATTGAGCGTATCTTGCATTTGTTTAAGCATATCTTCTTTGAGCTCTTTGGCCAATAGATTCACTTGTTTTTTCACTTCTTTCCTATAGGTTCTGCTACTTCAGGGCCTATTATATTAGATTTTAGGGAGTCAGGTCTTTTCCCAGGTGACTTATTGCCTCGTTTTCCCATGGTTCTATTGCTGTGTGTTGAAGTTTAGGTAATGTCAATAGACTGTCTCTACTCTTCAGATTTTTCCATTATGTTATGGTAATTATCCCATTAATTTATGTAAATTCCATCCCCTGGAATTTCCATGAGTTTTTCCAGATTTTAGCATTTATGTCTGCTTTTGTCTTATCTGGCTATTAATTTTTGGGGTCTTCTCAATGACCAACCTTCTGCTGGTTACCTGATCTCCTCTACTTTCAGTAAACAAATAATAATTTAAATAATAATTTATAATAACATAATCTAAGACTAACAAATTATTGACAGAACCTGCTAACCAGTTTAATACTATAACTATTCTACCCTTAATATTGAAAGACACAGTCTACATAAACTTCAATATTGACTTATCTAAATAAACCTAGGGTTACCTTATCATAATGGCCCACTAATATCAGTACTCTGTCACCATTGCTAAAAAAAAATTTTTTTCCTCTATCTTTCTTACTTAACTAAACCAAACCGCCAGAAGTTACCAACCTTTAATGGCCTCCACCAGTTATACCCTCTTTACAGTGGAACAGAAATTCATATCAATGGTTAAACCTAATGTGTGCCAGCTATAGACATATGACAACAAGATACCAACTCAGGACCGCTCCTCTTTCAGCATTAGAAATGTGATCTATATTACTAAAGAAGGTCTCTATACACTAGTAACATATTAGAAGAGTTTGTTAAGGTGACACCAAATTTTTCTTGAAAATTGCTATGGTTTGGATCAGAGTGTCCTCCATGAATCTCATGTATTTAGTTGTAGTGAGGTAACTATGGGACTGTGTATTCTTAATGGGTAGGGCCTGGATGGAAGGGGCAGATGCTTGGAGTTTGACCTGGGAAGATTGTGTCTGCTGGTTGAGACTGAGGCGTGCTCAAGGCAGAGCTTTCAGGGGCCAGCTATTGACCTTTGGACCAGAAAGTGAGGGAGAGGCACCCACTCTAGAAGTGGAGGCCCAGCTGGCAGCTTGAACTAAGTAAAGGAAGAAAGAAGAAACATTGTTACAGCTTTTTCCTGGGAAAACTCTAGCCTTGCCTGAGTCTCCAGACTTACTTGGCTCCTGCTTTAATTGGCTTGTGTCTGCAATGGTTTGAGCAGCTGCCCAGCCTCTGCCATGTGCTTCCACGATTGCTGCCTGCTCATGGACAGACTGTGTGAGGCATTCTGAAACTCTAAATAAATCTCTCCTCCATTAAATTGTGGATGTCAGGTATTCTGTTACAGCAATAAGTAAATAACTAAGACAGTAATATAGAAAAAAATCTAACTTAATGATCTATGTCCAGCTAAATAGTATACAATTATTGCTTCCCAATATGTCAAGCTGTATGATTGTGAGTTATCAATATTTAACAATACTATTAGGAAAATGATGGGGGTTGGGAGAGAGATGACTGAGACTAAAGTATAGATTTGGGAGTGTTATAGAAAACAGGGTTTTCATAGGATAGAGGAAAACATGACAAGGCTCCAGTCCCAGGTCAGAAGAAAGCAGATAAACGTAAGCAACAGAAACAACAGTAGAATAAACAAGGAGAGTTATTAATGAAATAGAGTGAGTATGTCTCCAGAATCTATAGAAAGCCTTTTTAAAAAGCATAAAGAACTACTCAAGAGAGAAGGACATAGAGAAAACAACAGGTAACAGAAACAGAAAAAAGGGGAAAGAAAGGAAGAAAAAAAGAAAAAGAAAAAAATCTATAAATCAAAAACAGAAAAAAAAAATGCAAGTTCAATATACCCACAAAAAACATTAAAGTGAGCCTGAAGTCCAAAAACATTGCCACCCTGTGTAGTTTATAAGGGAAGTCTCCACATTCAAACCCTTGGATGCTGCTGACCGAGGAGGAAAGTATAACCAGTTCTCCCTCTTCTTCCTGTGTCCAAAGATGTCCCACTCCAAAGTGTTTCTTGCTGCTCCTCTAAGGTTGGGTTGAGCAAGGGCTGGATGGCCTTGTGTTCGAAGGTGCTTGCACTCCCTTCCTCCTGTGCACACCACACCCAGCTAGACTGGCTCTTCGTGTACCTGGGATGCGGGGGTGTGAGGATGTGACCACTGCTTTCTGAGAGCTCATCTCATTAGGAGATGATTTCAGGAGCGATTTCAGGAGGAGCACAGTCTCCCTCCACCTCTCCACTGCCGACACTCTTCTCTGCCTAGTGACCGGCAAGGAGCTATCGGGTATGATTTGCTGGCAGTCTATCTCCTGGGAAAGCTCACAATAATGTCAGTTCTCCTCTTTGGGCCTGCTTGAGGACATTGGCTGTGATTTCCGTATTGTGACTCCACAGCCTGGCCTTCAGTCCTCAGTCCCCAAGATCCAAGGCCTTCCACACTGCCACCAAGATGACTCATCATTCCAACACTCTTTGGACAAGGGCTGCTGTTGGAGTGCAGAGCTACAAGGTTGCCTGGAGCTTCCTAGGCGGCCGTCCTCATCACAATCCCCTACACACTTGCTGCTTGTGGTCCACAGGCTAGCTCTGCGTGCCCGCCCTCTGTGGCTCCAGGCCTCGCCCTAGGCCTGCCTGTCAGACCTCACGCTAGGCCCTGACCTTGTCTGGGAGCTTGTGTTCACCTGCTGCTAATCGTCACTGCTTTTCCTCCAGTCTTGTGGTCACCACTCAGGTTCAGCAGATCCTCTGCCTTCTAAGCCTAAGTCATTGAGAAAATTCCTTTACTAAATATCTGTATTATTCAGAGCCAATGGTGACGTGATCTTTTACCATCACCCTCTCAGGCACCATCCCCTCCCCCAACTCTTTAAAAACCATCCTTTTCTTCTGGCCTTTGTAATTTCTAGTAAGTCCATAGTTATCCGAATTGATGCTTTTTGTGTCATTTTTCTCTGGCTGCCATCATGATCTTTTTAATCTCTAGTTTTCAGGAGTGTGATTATGATTTTCACTGATATTTACCTTTTGGGGGATTTGTTGAACTTCTTGGATCTATAAATTTTAGGTTTTGACCAAATTTTGGAAGAACTTGATAAAAAAAGAGAGAGAAAGAGAGAGAGAGAGAATGAGGAATCTGTGGAACAATATTCAAAGGTCTAATGTAAGAATAATGTAAATTGTAAAAAAAAGAAAGAAAGAAAGAAAGAAAGAAAAAAGAAAGAAAGAGAATAGGTTAGGAAAATATCTGAAAAATTATGGCAGAAAATAGACAATTTGAGAATTCAAGTGTTTCATGTATCTACCAATTCAATTTGTTTCATTATGATCTTTAGATTTAAAAATCTCAAATATGATTGTACTCCATCTATGGTTTCCTTAGTTTTCAGGAGTTTAATTATGATACTCATTGGAATTTACTTTTGAGGGAATTCACTGAGCTCTTTAGATCTATAAATCTTTGTCTTTCTCCAAATTTGGGAAGTTTTCTGCCATAATTCCTTCAAATATTTTCCTGCCCCATTCTTTCACTTTCTCTAATTGCTTTTTTACAATTAACATTATTTTTATATTAGACTTTGGGTATTGTCCCACAGATTCATCATGCTCTCTTTTTATTTTTTATCAAGTCGTTTCTTTCTTTTCCTCAGATCAAGTAATTCAATTCTTTTGCTATATTTTTAAGTTTGCTGCCTCTTCTCTGAACTACATATGTCTGTTAATCTCATGCAGTGATTTTTAAAAATTATTTTTTGTGGTAAAATTTCTATTTGATTCTTTGGTATATTTTCTATATCCCTTCTGATTTTTTTATATTTTTGCATCTTCAGTGTATTTTTGTTCACTTTACTGAGGAAAGTTATCACAGCTGCCTCAAAGTTCTTGTCTAATAACCAAAACAATGGGATCATCTTGAAGTTGACATCTGTTGATTATCCTTCTTATTTAGGATGGATTACATGTTCTAGGTTTTCTGTAAGATAATTTTAGGTAATCTTGACCATTGTGAGTGTTATGTTGCACATACTGAGTTCTGCTATATTCCTCCCATGAATATTGATATTTTTGTTCTAAATGGTTATTAACATGGTTAGACTGAAACTGTACGTCTTTGCTTTCTGTAGTTGATAGGTAACACCTCAAACGAATTATTCAGGCTTCTTAGACTACTTTGAATCTGTTCTATGAGAACATGTGTCAAGGGTCAGCTAGAAGTTTGCATAGGGTTTATATTCAGAGTTGAGAAATCTCTCCTCTTGGAGAATTTCTTCTCTTTCTTCCGCATCTGGCTATATTTGACCAGGTTAGATGTTCTGAAAGACAGTGGGCTTTCTATTGTAGTTGTAGGCATTCTTGTACTGCCATGACTACAGCTGTGTCGTGAATGCCATTAGGTCAAAATTTAAAATAGAGGAATTCGCTCAAATTCACTTGCTCTAGGTTAGCTCACTTCCCTCAGATCTTCCTGTCTTTGTTTAGTTTCTACACCCTCCAAGTAGTTGTGGAGTGCTTCATTTGTTTGGTTGGTTGGTTGGTTGGTTTTGTTTAGAAGACAGGATTGTATTTTGTCTAAAATATATTGTTTGCATTTTTAAGTTTCTACTCTGCATTTAGGAAGCAAAACTTTAAAATGGCACACACTTTACCTTTTATCACACAAATTTTAATATATGCTACTTTATTTGGGTCAAAATAATTTCTAATGGTCATTATAATTATTTCTTTAATTCATGTTTTGGGGTATTAGTTTATTGATATAAATTATTAGGTATCGGGTTTTGTAGTTGTGTCTCAGTATCAAAGTCAATTGCACTTTGCTCGTGGATACTCTGGATGATTTCAGATCTTTGTACTGTATTTACTTGCTCTATAATGCAGTATGTGGTTAATTGTCGTGAATGAATTATTTGGAACTGGAAAGAGGTTTATTTTGCACTTATTGGGAAGTGTTCCGAATATATCCATGTTGACTCTCCTGAACATGATGTTCAAGCTGTCCAGTGTAGTCATGTTTTACCTGTCCCCTATAGTTTTAATCAACTCTTGCTGTGTATATATGTTTATGGTTATTTTATTATATGCTTATAAATTTAGAATTCTTACATATTTCTGGAAAAATAAATTTGTCATTAGGAGGCTTATCGTGAATTCTGAGTATCCAGGGCAACACTGCAGCAGGTTTATTGGAGTCCCAATTTAAAGCTAATTTCTCTTCTACCTTTATTATTTTTATACATCATGCATTCTGAAGTTGCAGGTGTGTTTCTTATAAAGAGCAGAACTTTAAGGCTTGCGTCTTTGTTATTATTATTCAAATATGTCAAACTTTATGTCATTTACATTAGATGTAACTGAAGGCACATTAGGCTTAAATCTCTTTCTTCCTATGCTGTGTGTCCTGCTCTGTTACTTTCGCCCCACCTTGCCTGCTTTTGTTATCCCTTTTCCCCCTGTGAGCTTTGAAATTATACACTCTCTTTTTGTTTTTCATGGGGTAACTTTTTAAATTAATAAACTGGTTTTTAGAACAGTTTTAGGCTTACAAAGAAATTGAACAGAAAGCACAGTGGATTCCAACTTTCTATCTTACTTCTTACACCTCTGATCATCCCCATTAGTAACATCTTGCATTAGTATGGCATGTCTGTTTCAATTAATAAGCCAATATTGATACATTGTTATTAAAGAACATATATAGTTAATGTTAGTGTTCTTTGTATTACTCATTATGTTGGTTATGATAAATACATGTGACAAACATTGGCCATTACTATGTTATGCAAAATATGGTCACTGTCCCAGTAATCCTTTTAGTATTCTATAATGGGGGATTGGAGGAATAGCACAGTGATTAAAGCGCTTGCCTTGCAAATGGAAGGCCCTGAGCTCGATTCCCCAGCACCACATAAAGCCAGAAGTGGTGGCGCATGTCTGTAATCTCAGCACTCAGGAGGCTAAGGCAGGAGGATTGTTATGTATCCAAGCACAGCTGGGACTACAAAGTGAGTTTAAAACCAGCCTGGCCTACAGAGTGAGACCCTGTCTCAAAAAAAAAAAAAAAAAAAAAAAAAAAAAGTGTATTTCGCAATGGTTCCCAATATGTATCTTTCACTTACCAAAGTCTAAAAATTATTTGTATCCACTAAAGAGAAGGTCTTTTATGTTTTAAAATCTCTATATATTTAAATGCTACAAGATATAGTAATTTCAAGTAGAGCCAGAATACAGGTGAAAAAAATTCTTTTTTCTTCTTCTCAGGTACAGGAAATGATTAGAAACAGAACAGAAAGAAAAATGTGAAACCTACAAAGAACAAATCTCTCTTCAGTACTGCTAAAATCATCAGCATGTGCACCATGCCCCACTTCCCACTCTGAGGGATGGGTTGGGAATAGCTACTGGCGGTGACTCTACCTAAATGTGTGCTTGATTTTTAAGTAAGAAAGAGCGTGTATGTCTTTGTAAAGCTCACATGCTAGTTACAGACATATCTAAGGATATACAAAAATATGCATTTTAATTATCCACATATTGATATTTCAGTACTTATCCCCCAAACCTATGGCCAATAACAATTTCAAAAATTCCAAAGAAGATAAAATGCTACCAGAAATTTATGTCTCATTAAGCATAAAACTATCTTGTCTCCAAGCTTTTTACAAAATGTCAAACAAAATGTGGAGGAAATGATTTCATAACAGCATTTGTATTCTTTCAATGAAAAATAATTATTGGAATGACTCTTAAATATCTCTTAATAGCTGCGACATATTTTTGCCATTTTCCCTGTCCCTGGCTGTTATATCTTGCCACTAGTGATGAGATTTATTTTTCTCCGAGGGATAGCCTACTTTTAATTTTTAACCTATGGCAAAATTCAAACACGCTGCCCTTCTGTGTACACATCTGTGGGTGAAGTAAAATGTCATTTCCTCCTTACCTTTGTCCCCTAAGGATACCTGCACCAGATGGAATGTGTAACCAGTCCAACTGGTATTTAAAGGCAAAAAGCTTTAACTTGGTCCACCTGACAATAGGGTATCTTTTCCAAAATCACAACTGAACTGATCATCTGATAATATTTTTGTGAACTGAACCATCATGATAGAACCAGACTTGGCAACTTAGATCTCTTTACCATCATTTTGTTCAATTATGTGATTGCATTACAAAATGAATTAGACTATCATTTGAACAATCACAGGAACCCTCCTTTTTCTTGCATGTCTCAATTTTGTTAGATGCTCCAAAAAGCTCCTTATAACCTCCAGGTTTATTTAAATTGTTCTTTCAATTGTCAACAAACTATGAGTATACTCAGAGTCATTAAGTATTCTCAGACACTTAGAGATTTGTCTGTTGATTGTGGGCTCACAAAATTAGGCAAGAGTTGATAAACTTCCACTGAACCTATGGGAGAAGTTTAAAAGGTACATAACTAAAATTATAATTTATCAGTTAGTTAAACAAAATAATCTCAATATTGAGCAGCCAGTACAATTACTAGTGATCACAAACTTAGATGTTATTAACATCTGAAACTAAGCACCAAGTATAGTTCACCAGCGTTCAGCCCTGATACCAGACGGCTTTAGCAAGAGTCTTACAGAACACATTAGATCAGCCACATCAGCCACGTCAGCTGTTCCCATTGACCCTCTGTGATGCTTTTCAGAACTGGCATTTTTGAGCTTTCGTGATGAGCCATTGGAACAAAGGGGATGGGCTTCCTGTGATCCACTGGCCCTGTCCAAACATGTTTACCTGAGAGGGAAGAGAATGCAGTTGAAGCTGCACATGGAGTGACTCAGACTTTCTGCTAAGAGTTGGAAGTGCACCAGACTGACCAGCTACAGGTCTATGCCATGTGGTTCTTGGTTCCCACATGGTAGAAGGTAGTCCCCAGGCCAGGTAAATGTGAAAAGGAAAACTCTGGGTGGAACAAGCTGTCAAGCAGAAGGAAGAGACATCTCAGAATTGGCCAAGGATGGTCGAGGATGGCCGTGTGGAATACAAATGGGGAGTAAAAGTTTTAATATCAGAGCAGCTAGAGATCAAAAGATGTGTCTTCCTTGAAGGACCCTTTCAGGGAAGCTTATGAAGAAGTTATTCAGAGGGGCTGGAGGAGTGGCGTAGCAGTTAAAGCACTTGCCTAGCAAGTGCAAGGCTCTGAATTCGATTCCCCAGCACCACGTAAAGCTAGGAGTGGTGGTGCACTCCTGTAATCCCAGTACTTGGGAGGCTAAGGCAGGAGGATTGCCAAGTCCAGCTCTAGCCTGGGCTACATATTGAGTTCAGGACCAGCGTGGGCTATAGAACAAGACCCTGTCTCAAAAAAAAATGTTCAGAAAAAACATAAAGTATGGTGTTTCAAGTGTTTTTGAGTAAAATGAGGAGGTAAAAGTGCCTAGAAAAGTGATTTTGATATTGTTAGCCTTCATTATTTGGGTAGGGTTAGTATCAACAGTGT
>PVKB01007187.1:0-41487 GCA_004027205.1 Ctenodactylus gundi
CATGAGAAAAGCGAAGAAGAGCTGGTGAACCATTATTTTGACTACTAATGCCCTGGGGTTGAATCACACAGAAACAATTTTGATGAACACACGCTGAGATCGAGTTTCAACATCTATCAGACACACTTATTCTGGCAGAAGTCTAAAAAGATGATCATAAACTGAGGCTTAGTCAGTTCTTTCCACTTGCCAATGTGTTTTTGTATATTTGGTTGAATTAATGTTGAGTGAAATTTAGATCAACACTAGCTATACATTTTTATTCTGGCTTGTGTTTTATTTCATATTTATTAAAATGATATCTAAAATGATGAACTTTATCAAAATTAAGGTTTCATTTTAGAAGTTATAATTACAATTTAATTTTGGGGGTTATTTTGGGTAAAATATAGAGTTCTATAGTGTTCTAACACAGACACCATAGGAAATACTGAAGACACAGAACAAGAATTGTCTCGTTAATGGAAAACTACTATGGGTGCATATTGCGGTTTCTACAAAGAGTAGGGCTGAGTCCAGATGACTGACTAACAATACTACTCTTTCGCATAAACTTGAACCAATTTACTTATATTGTAAGCATTTTTCATTGGTGACTTTGGTGTTTTTTTAGCAAACTGCATACAATTAAACCTCTCTCATGCTGCCCAGCCTATTATTAACAGTTTTATTTCACACTTAGAGATATACAATAATTGATCTAAATAACCAGTTATCTGGGAACAATAAGGGAGAATGTCACACAAAGACCCATCAGTCCGTGGGCTTAGCTATACTCTCACACGCCATGGTTGGGTACTTGGGTGCACTCTGAGGTAGGTACCTCTTTACTTGGGAGGAGAAAACTAATCACATCTGATTGCACATAGCAAAGAAACACAGAGATGGCTATACACACAAGATTCTTATTATTACTACTTTTGAGACGGTCTCACTCTGTCCTAGGCTGGTCCTGAACTCACTATGGGGCCCAGGCAGGCCTTGAATACACAGCATGCCTCCTGCCTTGGCCTCCTGAGTCCTGAGATTACAGGAATGCGCCACCACACCCAGCTTCTGTGGTGCTGGGGAATCAAATTCAAGGCCTTGAGCTGGCAAGGTAAGCGCTTTAAAGACTAAGTTATTCTACCAGCCCCATATATAAGATTAAGGTGAAGGAAATGGAACATTTCTTTGGAAATGTGAAAGGAAATGCCCCTAAGTTAACTTGCATCTGTTTTGTATCCAAATATGCTCTCCTTGTACCTTTTTTTCCCCTCTTTCTCAAATACTAGTGAGCTCTGAATAAAGGACTACTTATAGAGTCAAACAATTGACATTGTGTCTACCTGGCATTAATCTAGACAGATGAGTTAAAGGAAAAAGGAAAAAGTCTATGCTTTGTCTTTTTGAATATATACTAGATTTCTATTCTATATTTAAGGACTTTGAAATTTTCCGTGGGCCATGGGATTTTCAAAGGCATTCCTATAAAATCTGAGTCCTTCACATGAAATTTATTGGCTTTAGAATACAAAAAGGAAACCAGAATTTCAAAATGAATAAATGTTTAATTAAATGTCTGTAAGACATAACCTTATGCCAACTTTATTAATTATTAAATTTAGTGTTCATTAAAGTTTCATTACATTTAAAAACACTTTGGCAGATACATTTTTCCCACTTTGCAAAAATGTACAACTCTAAAGAATGCTGAAAAATCATAAATTGCACTAATTATATTTTAGCAATGTAATGTTAAATATAAAATTATAATCTTTTTTCAAGGATTGTAAAATATAATTAATCTGGAATCTGGGTATGCTTTCAGAGTATGTTGATGTGATGCCTGCTGTGGTTTTCAAAGGGCTGTTAAATTTCTTACAGTGGGTGCACTTTGAATTCTTTCACTGCCAGCTGTACCAAGATAGATAAGAAAGAAATGTTTGGCTCACGATTTACTTCTTTCAAGACTTTGTTTTTAAAAATAACATCTCCATTTTTAATTAGCATGTAATTGTGACACAGGATGCTTACACTAACCTCTGCGCACTCAGGTGTCACATCAACTGCACTTCCCCACTCCCTCCCCTTTCTTTTCCTCCCCTTTCTCCTCTTCTCCTTGACTTCTCTCAACATGGGGAGAGAACCTGTGTTCCCTGGAAACAGTGCAACGGAAGAAATCTGTGTGCAGACGTCTACTGGAGAGTGCTCTTAGGAGACACTCCTGTAGGGGTGGGCAGAAGGCAAGGGGAGAAGCCCAATGTGATATGGTTATAACCGCTAACTCAGTTGGTCCCACAGTAAGCCCTAGACCTGGGTGACCCCTCAGCGTTGTCCCATATTAGGGTACAGGTTGGGACCTGAGTACCCTTGCATCATCCAGTTATAAGTTATGTCTTCTGTTGTTGGAGACATAGCTTTTGGTTGGCAGCTCTTGGCAGTTGAGAGGAAGTTACAGGGTGGAATCTGGACAGAAGGAAGTTCAGTGTTTGTTCACTTATGTGTACTGTAGGCTGTATAGGATTATTCATGCCAAAATCCTATCCATGTGTTGCAGTTACTAACAAAGGTAATTAGTGAGAGCTGGGACTTCATCCAATGCATGAATTCATCAGATTAATACATCGATAATGATGTACTCTTGGAATAAAACTTTGTCTCAACTGATGTTTAAGAGCTCACAATGTTCTTGGTAAAGCTACTAATGCAATATTAAGCTTGCAAAACTTCCCAAATGCTGCAAATTTAGAACTAGATGGGATTTTTAATATAAGGCAGGGTTCTGAATATAATTGTTTAGTCAAATAATAATCTATAAATATCATCTATTGAGCATATATTACTGTGTCAGATTCCTGAACACATATGTGTATATACAAAAATTGTCAAGTTATGATTCCTACTTTAAAAACTAGGAAACTGACTCTTGAGACTCAGTTGTAACTGTCTAAGTACACACATGGTTTAAAATGATGAACGGCAGAAACTATTCTAAATCTCTTTGATTTCAGTCCAAGTTTTATTCTCCAGCTTATGATTGTCATCACTCTAGATCATGTTTTTTCACCATTTTATTGATAGGTATAAGTGCAAAGAACATGTTTCTTAAAATTAAAAAAATATGCAAAAGTAACGTGAAATTGTTGTACTCAACACTGGGGTGAAAAGCTAGGTGTCATCACTATTGTTATTATAAAATCAGCTTGCTATGGTTGGTACCACCTATTGTTTATAGTGATTAATTTTCATACACCCTACACAGCTTTGGAAGTGATATATTGTATTACTGCCTTTTTATATACTGGCAAATACCAAACAGAAGGGGTTAAAGAGTTTCTGAGATTGCAAAGCTTTGAGCAGTTAAGACAGCATTCTATTCTCTGACTTACTTAATTACAAAGTTGTATTTCTGTACAAGTCAAGCAGTGAAATGGTATATTCTACATTTTAAGTGCTTGTGTATGACATTGCTTTAAAAAGAAAAGACTGCAGTTGACATATATTTCTGAGACCCAGAGCAGAATGTCAAAATTTCAAGACTTACGGATGAACACAATCTGCGTGTACTGTTTTAAATTAAAGGTAACGAACTAGCCTCTGTCTGTGCCAATGGTGGTAAGAGTGTACTCCAGAGGACACGCTACAGCCAGACTTGGGATGGTGTCTGAGGAAGGCCCTCAATGAAAGGATAAGTGAAGGCAACAATAAAGCTCAGGGATTGTTGTTCAGATTTCTCATCAAAAGAACTACCCAAACATAAGCCTGTATCTATCAAAATATTAACATTGCACTTTCTCCAATGCTTAACTTAGTCATTTTATCATTGATAGTTGTAAAGATACAGGATGAAAAATGCTTTTAGTCAACCATTTCCGGCACATAAGGGAAAAGATTATGTTTTTTCCTAAATAGATTTTTTTAAAAAAATAATTTTTGCCTCTCTACTGTACAGTCAAGCATAAAAAATTGATTAAAGTTTATGAGTCAGTAATTTTATAGTTATTTAATTAGAAAACAAAAATTCAGCCTAAGGAATATACAGTTAATGCCTTTTTGATCGGCACTGAGACTTAACGGAACTTTCTCCTATTATATTGGCGTTGTTCTAATGTTCAGGATCGACTGGCATGATGAAGCCCAGACACCCTGCAAGAACATCACTGGCATACCTAGACAAAATATTTCACTCTTACCACTAAGTGCACATGTTCCGTAATATTTATTTTCTTACGCCTCACAGAAAATATTAGTATTTGTCAAGGAAAATGTAGAGTGCTAATTCTTGCTTCAGGACAATGCATGCTGCCTATGTAAGTTTTGATGGGTCCTAATGGAAGCTCCTTAGTTTTGACCCTTAGGTTGAAAATAGCAGCTTGTTATTTTTCAGGGAGAATAAGATCCATTTCCAAGCATTTAAAAAATATCAGTTTTTTCCCCCTTTAGAAATAGAAGATAAATGGCCACATTAGCACTTGCACTTCAGTGTGAGCCAAGGACATTTTTTAAATGTCACAACTCAGGGTTAATGCTCTTATTTTTGACATCTGGCCTTCAGATTTTTCTCCTTAATTGTGTACAGCTTCATTGCCATATAAAGGGACTTCAGGTCAGATGCATCCCTTTCCTGCACTGCAGTAAGATATAAAGTCTTAAGGTTTGAAATTTTGTACATATTGTGGGCTGCTAGGTTTTCCCAAGCTCTGTGTTAACTTAAACCTCTTGAATTTAGAGAAGTTTTCTTCTCAGGCTGAAACTGCCTTCGATCAAGGATTGTTAGCAATGTGTTTCCAACTATAAGCTGCTTATGG
The DNA here is from genome assembly GCA_004027205.1 of Ctenodactylus gundi. NCBI lineage: Eukaryota > Metazoa > Chordata > Mammalia > Rodentia > Ctenodactylidae > Ctenodactylus > Ctenodactylus gundi. The sequence goes on from PVKB01007187.1 coordinate 4,791, forward strand.
TTTGTTATTTATTTATTTATTTATTTATTTATTTATTTTGCTACAGGGTTTGCTTTTCTAGATCAATGAAAACCTTTTGGGTTAGTCTTACAAAAGCGAATCTGAACACAGCCAACACAGAATAGTGTGCTGTTACACAAAAAGTTAGGTACACTTTCAAAGAGATACTGTTAAAGATTAATTGACTGACATCAGGAGACTTAAGTTTCTTCTCGTTAAAGAACACTTTCAGGAAGATGCCACATGAACTGAGATGTGTGACCTCTCTACGTACTCTCCACCTATCAGATCTTAAAATTTGAAAATATTCTCCATCTAATAGCATAGCACATTGAACCTCTTGTTGAATGATAACATTTACTGGGAATAAAATACAATGAAAAAATCATATAATGTGGTTTCTAAAAATGAGATATTCAATTTAATCTACAGTACCTGCAGTCTCTTAGCCACTCAACACATATGAACTGAAAGCCAATCATATATCACATACTGCTTTAGTTACTGGAGAAGTCTAAGAATGAAGTTGAATTTCTTGAGAACATTGAAAGCCTAAAGATTGATTGATACATTTCAGCAATTTTATGGTGTTTACCTTTGTCTTCTGTACTAATTATTTCACCCTTAAAAACCATGTATACCTCAAGATGCATTCTTAATCTTCAGATACCCTTCAAGGGTATAGTTAAACCACAATCCTGGTGTCCTCATCTCTACTCACAGTTGTGGAATGTAGTCTTGAACCGTTGCTAGAAAACAGAGGTGACCAAATTCTGTACACTGGAGCTCCATCTCTCTGGTCACAGCTAAAATTACCAAGGATGGGCATCCATTGCCGTGGCTGATGGTATTTGGGCTGGAAAATAGCATGTGGTGTAGATTTGAGCAAAAGCCTTGTTAAATGTGGACAAAGATGACTGGTCAGAAACTTGAGAAGAATTGGAATCAGTGACAAAAGTTTGACCGTAACAAACGGAAGTAGAGAAAATACAAAGGATGGCAGCATGTAGGTAGGTAGCATACGGTGCAAGCTTGGCATAAATCGATGCAGAGAAGAAAGAGAAATGAAAGGACACACCGATGCTGAAAAGGAAAACAGATGAGCTGAAGTTTTCTGATTGTAGTAGAGCAGAATCTCTTCCTACCAGAAAAAAAGAGAGAAACTATGCGTGCCTCTACTCTTGGATTTTCCTACTGCAGTCTCCTAATAAACATCCATTGTCGAAGGGGAACTTAAGGAGGCTCTGTTCCTTTCAGCTGAAAGAGTCTAAAATCTCTATCATTGCAAACATGCTAAACAAGTGCAAGTTGCCGCAGAGAGTTACCAAAGCAGAATTTTGATCCTTGGCGATTTGCATTATCATAGTCTGAAACACAATGTTAATAGATTATCATAAATAAACAATAAATCATAAATAAAAGAATGTTGATATATACATATGGTTCCTATTTGACACTTAAATCCAAGAATAAACATAACTATGAGATATTGCTGCATATTCCCCCTGCCATGGGGAAATGATATCCTGCAAAGGAAACTAAGTGGCATTTCCAGGAGACTGAGCACGTCAGAGCCATGGCTGAAGTACGAGACATCTATAATCTCTTCAATGTTAACAGCAGAATTGTTATTACCAGAGCTTGAGAAGAGTAAAAAGAAAAATTTGGAGCGGGGAAGACGGATTAATGGGTACTAAGTTATGGTTCAAAGTTCTATTATTTTTTATTGCAGGGTGGGGTGGCTACAGACAAGATTAAGTCACTATTTATTTTCTTTTATAAAGCTGTAAGAATATATTTTGAATGTTTTTACCATAAAGATTTGATAAATGAGTGATTAAATTTACTCTGAAGTGAATATATATATATATATATATATATATATATATATATATATATATTGAAATACCAGATAGTACCTTAAAGTATGTACATATTTATTAGTCAAAATAAAAATGAAGAAAAATAAAATGGTAGAATCCTTAAATATTTTTAAGAAAAATGACACAGATGTTGAGTTCTGGCTTAGTTGCTGAGGTGTGGGGTGTGGTAGAGTTCATGCACTCTTGACCTCTGTCAGTCCCTACCAGACACTTTGGGAAGTGAATAATCTAGAGTATAAAAATACTGAGGATCAGAGTGTCCATAATAGCTTTTCCAAAGTTAAGTTTTAAATTCAAAGTCATTAATGTTTTGCTCTTAAACCCGTATTTCTTTTATCCTAACTACTATGCCTACTTTTTATTTAACCTAGCCACCTGGTGTCAAATATCATATACCAGCTTTGTTCCACGAGGGCCCTAAACTCTTGATTCTTCTGTTTTGTATTCTGCTGAATATTTTTGTAGGGAAATCGCTGCTAACTTGTAAGTGCTGTGGAGGAGCTAATCAGCTCTGCACTAAGAGAATGAAGTCTGGCACGTAGTAGACGGCTGACTCAGACTTACCACACAAGTGCTTACTATACTTCATACACATTAGTGAGGACTATCGCAAATCAGCCTGCCTATTCAAATTTCATCCCAAGTGACTTGGTGAGATTGCAAAAAAACCAAAACCAAAAACAAACAAACAAACAAACAAACAAAAAACAAAAGCTCAAAGTTTTTCTTGCCATTTGTGTAAATAAACAGTACTTAGAACTTTGGTTTGGGGTTCTGGAACCAGTGTCTGAGTTCACACTCAGCTACTTCATAGTTGTTCCTTTGGCAATTACGTGCACCCCAATCTTCTAGTTGTAAATAAGTTATTAATAATTATGGCTTTGGTGTATTAAATAAATTGAAGTTAAGAAATACTTTGGATAGCACCAGGGCAATGATAAACACTCAATAAATATGAGCTATGTGAAAGGAAGCACAGAACCTTTTTATTCAATATTACTTCTACTCTTCACACACTAGTAAATGAAAAGATCTTTCTCAAATCACCTGAAACTCACTAGAAGAGTCAAAAAATTCTTGTGTTTATGTATGTGATAGGTTATGTTGGTGAGGGGTATCCTTGACTTGAAGAACATGAAACATTTTGACAGTGTCCTACTTTTGAAAAGAGCTCTCCATCAAGTGACTAGAAAGTATCCTCTGGAAGCCTCTGAAGCACAGGAGGGAGAAAGGAATCTTCGCGCACTCCTGGTGGGAAGGTAAATTGGTACAACCACTACGGAAAGCAGTAAGGAAGTCTCAAAAGACTGGAAATAAATATCCCCTTAAATCCAGCAATGTCTCTTCTGGGAATATATCCAAAAGAGGCCAAAACAACACATAACAGAGATACATGCATACCCGTGTTCATAGCAGCACAACTAACGATAGCTAAAATGTAGGAGACAGCAAAATACCCATCAACAGACCGATGGATACACAAATTCTGGTGTTTATACTCAATGGAATACTATGCATCCATAAAGTCAGATAGGCTGGAGGTTTTTGTAGGTAAATGGAGGCAACTTGAGGCCATCATGTTTAGTGAAGTGAGTCAGAAGCAAAAGGTGAAATATCAAATGGTTTGATATGAGAAACCCACATCACAATTATCTCATGGAACTTAATGTGAAAAATAATGGGAATTCGGGGGGGGGTGAGTAGGAGGAGGGTTGAAAGGAGAGAGGAGAGGGTCTTGTAACCTTGCCAAGTTATGTATGTGCACATAATGCTCAAGATCAATGTCAACTTTAAATTTTGCACTTATGCACATCAATAAAATGGGGGGGGGGTGACTAGAAAGTAAATATTGCAAGCCTGTGAGCCATATAGACTCTCTCATAACTACTCAGTTATCTTGTTGTAGCATGAACAGTCATGGATAGCAAGTGGACTTCATAGTAAGGTACATTTACAGCCCATTGCTTGATTTTTTTTATTTTGAGGCAGGATCACACTCAATTACTATGTTGTCTGGGCCTGGCTCAAACCTGTGATGTTCCTGCACCCGCCTCCCAGTGTTGGGGTTATAGATCTGCTCCACTGGCTGAGCCCCTTTATCATCTCTGTTGAATACCTTTGTATTGTATGTAGCAAACCTATCTAGCACATTGGACAGTGACTAAAACACTCCGTAAATATTTGTGGAGTGAACAAGTAAATGCACAGTCACAGAGAATGACACAGATATGTTCCTTTCTGTAAGAAGCCCTGAATCTTCACAAATTCCCACCCATAAAGAAACTAAGCAGAGTATTGAATACTGTTAGGATGAGTGTTGGCCATATTTACCATCATGCTTAGAACCCAGGTTTTGTTGGAGTCCATGAATAAGATCTACTGAAAAACTTGAGTTAAAAAATGTATTTTTAAAGGTCACTACTCTCCGCTAGGATTGCATAAGTCCTCCGTGTCTCTGTATCATTTCTTTCTTTGAATTCACCTTTGGGGTTCCTCACTAGTTGGGAAAGTAAGGATTCTTTAGATTAGATTAAATGTTTATTTGACATGGGGAAGGTCAACACTGTTCGGTACGGGAACAGAATACTAGATTCACTGTAGTTATATGCATGCTAATCTTAAGCGGTATCATGTCTTTCTATGTTTCAGATATAATATACTTTTTCTAATGCAAAGATTGTTCTCTATTGTAAGGTCCTTGACATATGATAATCCTAGGAGCTAAAGCTGACACAGATAGTGGAGTAGTTATTATTTTTTCACAACTGTATCTTTCTGCTGATATTTATATAATAACATCCATAAATGTATGTCCTTTCTATACCAACTTTTATTACAATTGTTAAAAGTATAACGCAATAAGCTTATGAATGATAAATGATCTAATAGTCAGAGATTGATGAATTTAATAGTTACTGTATTGCTCTTAGCTTTCATGGACAAGTGAAATGTGTTCATAAAGTAGTAAAATGTGACTTAGAAATTGAAGTCTAATGGCAATTTTACTCACTCATAGCTTACATGAAAAATTAATGACTTGAAAATATTAATGATACTACAGCTAAAACAAATCCATAGCAGAGTGAAAAAGACAATGAAAGTATTATTATTTAGCATATATAAATTTAATAATCTTTTATTGAGTTTATAACATATGTAATGTTCCTTAAATATGAAGATGATTAGCAGTTTATATGTTTGGAGAGACAGATTAAACACTACTGTGATCACCAACCTTTCCAGTAATTTCACCAATGCTAATGTTCTAAACACACCAGTCAAACTGAAGATAGTTTCATGGTGAATTTTTAGAACTCCAAGATTGTAGCATATTCTGTTGACAAGAAACCCATCTTAAAAAAAAATTCAAACTGAAAGTAGAAAACCCGCCGATGTAAAGAAAAGAAATTACAAATACATAGCAAAAGAAATTTGAAGTGTCTACATTAATATCAGACAAAGCAGGCTTCAAAAGAGCTGTAAGTAGAGATATTGTATAGTGATGAATGAGTCAAAACACCAACAATTCTAAATCTATATACCGAATAGCAGAACTTCTTAAACCCTGAAATAATATCTAATAATGCCAAAAAGAAGGAATAAGCAAACCCACAGCTGTAACTGGAGACTGCAGCACTTCGTTCAGCAATGGACAGGATAAACGCATGGAAACCCAGTAAGGTGAGCGGTACCATTCAGTGACTGGACCCAATTGGTAATGGTAGGCCACTCTTCCCAATAATAATAACATACAGCTTCTTTCTGAATACATAATGCATATTCACCATGATGGACCATATTCTGGGCCACAAAATCACTGTATAAATGTAAAAGAAGTGAAATTATGTAAATAGTGTTTTGTGACAATAATATATGCAAGCAAGAGTTAATTTAAAAAAGATATCTAGAAAACTTGCAAGTATCTGAAATAAACATAATTCTAGGTACTCCATGGGTGAAACCCAAAGTTACAAGAGAATTTGCAAGTATTTTAAACTGAGAGAGAGAAAAAGAAAACATAAATACTAAAATTTCTGGGATGTAGCTAAAGAAATATCTGGGTGAAAATGTGTAGCATTAAATGCTCAGATTTGAAAAAAAATAAGGCTCATGGGTCAGTCACCTGTTGTTTTACCTCAAGCAACTAGAAAAATAACAAGTAGGAAAAGGAAATGATAAAGATAAAAGCAGAAACAAATGATACAAAAAACAGAAAATAATTTCCTAAAATTTAGTTTTGTAAAAATTTAGAAGCCTCTATCTAGGCAATATGATCAATGTTCATGTAGGGAAGAAGGTATGAAACCTAGAACGAAGACAGGCCGTGACCTCGGGTCCACATGTATGTAAAACATTACAAAAAAAATATTACACTCATTTTACTGGGCAAGAAATGAATGACATGGATGGAACAAAGTAATTACACCCAGGCTCATTCTAAGGTGATAGCTCACCTGGGGAGTCTCATATTTAAGAAACTCCATTAGAAGTTAAAGTCTCCAAACAGAAAATTTCCTGGTCAACATGGCTTCTCTGGTAAATTCACTCAAACATTTAACAAATGGGTAATATCAACTACATAAAACTCTTCCAAAAGACAAAAGAGAAGGAAAACTTCCTGACATGATTTAAATCTAAAGTGTTTCCCAATCTCATTTATTTGAAAGATGATAGGATCATTGGTGGTGCTATACTCACCAGGGGGTTGGTTACTTTATTCATTTCACATGTGATTAGATGGTCGGGCATGGTTGGAGGGACATATCACCAGAGATGTGGCCTGGAATTGTGTATTCTTTTTCTTTTTTATTTTTGAAACAGAGTCTTGTTCTGTAGTTCAGGCTGGTCCTGAACTCATTGTGTAGCCCAAGCTGGCCTCAAACTCACCGAAATCATCTTGCATCTGCCTCCTGAGTCTTGCACTACAGATATGAACCACCGTGCTCAGAAGGAAGTGTGTATTCTTGTTTTCAGATCTCCTCCTCCTTCCATACCTCCTGGATGCTGAGTAGTAAGTCTTTTTATCTTTGCTATGCCCCCACCATTGCTACTTCTGACGTAAAGCCAGGTAAATATGCATGGACTGATACCTCTGAACCCATGAGCCTAAACAAGTATCTCTCCCTTTAGGTTACAGGTGTTGGGTATTCTGTTCCCACAACTAGAAATTGATTAAGACACTTCTCTACTCATTTTATGAGGCTAGCATTATCCTAGTACTCGAATAAATCAAATACATAGTAAAGAAAGAAAAATTTAAATCAAATTCTCTCTTGATGATTGAAAAATCTTAGCAAAATAGTAGCAAATCAAATACATAAAAGTAATAAGACATCATGACCAAAGGAAATTATCTCAAGAATACTTTAACATCTGAAAATCAAAAAGCGATTGTTGAAATATATTTATGCTAAACCTTAGCAAAAGCAGACAGTGAAAAGAATTTTCTTTTGCCAACAACTGGTATTTGTTTAAAAATCTATAGCTAACTTCACACTTGATAATCAAAGATTTACGTTTTTCTTTCTAAGGTCAAAACAAGGAAGTTGTCTATTCTCACATATGCAGCATCCTGGAAGTCTTTGTAGCATAATGGCAAAAGAATAATAGGTAGAAAAGATGAAATGACGTAGTGTTTATTCATGATGTGACTGTCTATAGTCAAAATATGAAAAACCTTTGATAGAAATCTGTAAAAAAGCTACTTGAACTAAGGTTGCAGGATATAAGGTCACCATGCAAAAGGTAAATGTATTTATATTGCTAAGCTGTCAGTTTGCTCCAAATAGACGTTCAGAATTAGTATAATTGTAGTATAAAAATGTATCTGGTGAAAGACAAGGATTGATGAAATCTCCTGTGTCTTCTGTGGTCAAGACAACTCCTAGTGCATGGGCTCAGAAGGTCCTGAGATCTTTCCACATGTGATCTTCTCCTGGATCAAATCTCTACCAAACTGAAGATGCGAATGTAGACTGAGGCAGCAACTAGGATAAACTGTATGAAGATTTCTAAGGAAATTAGAAATGTAACTTCGAAAAGACCCACCAATCCTTCTTCTGGACGTAAATTCAAAGAAAATGGAGTCTACACCTTGTAAAACTACACACACTCTAGTACTCAATTCAGCACTATTTATTCTAGACCAGCTATAGAGTCAATCTAAGTGTCTATTGATGAACAAGTGAATAAACTCTTATCTATTTGTCTATCTATCTTCTCTGCTTATCTATCATCTAGCCATCATCCACATATGCAACATTATTATTGTTCATTTTTAGGGCTGAATAGATATTGCCATTTCCCATAACACAGATGCACCCAGAGGACATTATGCTAAGAAAGATAGATCAAAGAAAGGAAAGCAATGGATAATCTCACTTCTATACTGAATCCTTAAAAATTGAACACTCAGCTATAGAAAACAAAACAATGGTAGTCATGTGGAGGGGGCATAGGAAGAGTGTAGACAATGGCTAGATACAGATAGGAGGGTCTAAAGCAGCAGGTAGTATCTTTTGGATGGATAAATCTAGAGGTTTAATGTGCGACATCAACAATGTAGGTAACCATATTGTTCCATATGTACCAATTCATTCTGTGCAGATTTTAACTGTGCTGACTTTTCATCTATTTTTAAGGGTGAATATTATTTCCTATATAGTCAGATATAAATAGATGAGAAACAGACAGATTGATAGTTGTACTCCATACACAAACAAGAATTCTTGTTGTGAGACATGGGATATGCTAATTTGCTTCACTCTGTTAACTATTTTATTATCTATATGCATTTACATTTTAATATACACAATAAAATACAGAGAAACCACAAATCTCACGAGACAACCCGGTCTAGTATGGGGAATGTGACATTTTGACTGAAATAAAAATATTAAAAATTATATCTAGGCAGTATTTTTGTATGGATTATAGTCAGATGTTAACTTGTAGAAAATTATATAAAAATTCAATTTATGTCAAAGCTTACTTATCTCTCACCAATTCTCTTATTGCTAGTAATATTATCAATTAAAATCATTTGGGCATTTTCTCATCACAGCACATATTTCTCCCGTTTCTGGAAATGTCAGAATAGAAGGGAACACAGGGTTTGCATACATACATTTGGGAAAACCTTTAGTTAGATCTGAGCAATGGCTAATCATATCGAGATACAGAAATATGATGTGTTTTGCAAAGAGTAGGTGTTATATTTTATTGATCCTTGTCAGGAGGGCTAGGCACTTGGGAAAAACTGTTTTGCCTTGAAAGCTAATGTAGCATCACCACAACAATCAGATTTAGGTTAGGGACTGAGGCAACAATTTGATGGGATTGAACCTGATAGTCCTGAATTAAGTTAAAACACCAGAAAGGACTTTAAGTGGCTCCAGGTTAGTAGCTATGGCTCCTGATAAAGCGAGTGTACATCTTTTCTGAGGGAAAGCGCTGGGAGAAAATATTCTCTTGATCTTATGTTTCTTCATATTTCATAAGCAGAAGTCTTACCTTTGTTATGTTTTATCTTTTAAAGGATTTTTGTAAGTCAACAGTCTTAAGATAGTAAGGATATTTCTCTTGGGATAAAGGTTGGGTTTCTGAATCATCCAATATAATAAAGATATTTCACTTTGGATCATAATGGTGGCATGCTTGCTGACCATTATAAAAAATTCAGGTTCCCTAACCTCAGGCCTTTCACCCAGCAACCCACTAAAGTGTGAATGAAATTTGTTCCTCCCCACAGGGCCCTGTGGAAATTTGTACCTAGAAAATAAACAAGTAAATTTGATTCTCTAGCGACTACTGTTGTTAAGAATAAAAACAAAAGATCCTTTGTCTCTTACCCAGCCATGTTGAATTCTCTAATAATATTTATGAAACTATGACTGGCCAAATTAAAAGCTCAAAAATAAAATCATATTCATAAAATTCATAAAGTCCATTTGGCAGTAGCCATGAAAATCCAATGTGCATAAAAATTTTGATCAAGAAATCTTACACACATGTATATAACTGAGAACCATATCACTCTCACTCGTAGGCATAAACACGCAGCTGTATTTTCATTGTAGCACTGTTTAGGCATGAATATCCACACCATGATCACCATCAAGTAGGTGATTCATAATCTATTCATTAGCTCCATGAGGTAAGATCAGGCCACATGCACTTAGGTAGGAAATGTTCTACTCTTAATTAGGTACATAAAGTGTACTTGAATGATGCTTTTGGTATAATACCACATATATAAAAACAAACAAAATGCACATTTTAAACATATGTGATTTCAGAAAGGTTACCTGCAAAATTTCCAAGAGATTATCACTTAAAGAGAACTGACATTAAGATATAATCTAGTACTAAAACATTTATTCATCAGAATTGGTTGAATTTTTAACATTATTAGTATATTTGTATTTGTCAGAATAAAACATTTCTATAGCTTTGTACAATTGTAAAAAATTAACAAAAACTCAACTACTTTCTACTCCTCCAAGTCACACTTATTAATGACTTGTGCTCTGTAATCGTATATCTTTTTCTTTCCTGAAGTCCAGAATTTTCTCTTGCTTCCTGTTCCTGGTTTATATCTTTTGTCCTTTCAATAATTTTTAGTGGTAGTATTAACTTTTAAATTTATTTTAGTCATACTATTTAATTTTTATTATAATTCTATCTGCAGTGCAATCAAGTTACTAATAAGGAAATGAATGATCATTACAACTATATTTATTATTTTATTGATGATTTTGGTAATTATACAGGTATATAATATGTGAAAAACTATGAATTGATATGACTTGGAAAATAATGGACATATATTATGAAATCAATTATGAAAAGTTTACTATTTTTTTCTATTTCTGAATAGAATTTTTGTGTGTTCACCAGGAAAAAAAACACAAACACATTTGCCATAGTATTGTGCATATTCATATAAGCAAAAGGCTTGAAGCTGTGATGTCTGTGGATCAACGAATGGACACGGTGTGGTAAAATCACAGTACTAAGTAATGAAAAAAAAGTATATTTTCACAAAATACCATGCACCATTCTCCAAAATATAATATTGAGTGGAAAAAGGAGGGGAAAAATATAGACCATGCACTTATTTGTTGGGGATAGGTCCTGGGAGAAATAAATTTCAGTCTTGTAGATTGCACTGTGCTGGCAATATTCTAATTGTTTCTCAGATTCTGGTTCATGATTATTCATTTTTGTATTTGTTTTGTAATCTACAAATATATGATAAGAATATATATACATTTTCACATGTGGCACATCATTATTCACTAAAATGTGAATTATCATTTTGTATTGAACAAACGTCCATGTACTGTATGTGTCTTAGGAGTTATTGGTTTCATTGAAAGATACTCCTTTAACTTGTACATGTGCGGTGGGTCGTGGACAGAAGTAAAGTTATTCTTCTGTGATAAAGCTCATGTGACTAATTGCAAAGTAGGACAATGTCTACTTGAGTTGCTATTAGGCAGATAGCAGATATTTGCTTCTAGGATGCATTTCTACAGTTGTAATTCTGTTTTTCAGAATAAAAAATATTTCATACTAGGAAACAGCATAGGGGCTACTGGAAGCTTCATGCTGTGTAACGGAAGTGAGGATTACTTTTTTATGGCCCATGGTTCCTATGAATAGAATTAACCAGACACCAATTATCACCTCATTGAAAGGATAAGTCACTGTGACATGTACAGCTGAGATCAAACTCATTGCTTTTGCAATGCAAATTAATTAGTGTTGGGAGAGTTATACTGAAGAGTTAGGAAGCACTGCAAATTTGAAAAGTCTATATTTTAAGCAGCTCAGGAAAATGTGTTCCAATTAGTTTATAATGTTAACATACAATAATCTTATTTAGATTAATGTGCTTCATAGAAATACTTTTAAGAGAAAACATTAAAGAGTCATAAAAATTATCCTCCTTTTGTGATGAATGTAATTGAAAGTACATAAAAATTCACAAAGTTTATTACTTATTTTTAACTGACATGCTGGCTCTACTGAAAGGGTTATCTTTACTTGAAAGTGTGTGTTCCTGGATAGTGAATAGAGACGTGGCTGGCTTCTCACCATAGCTCAAAAACATATCAGATAAATATGCCTACCAGCCTCTTTGGACACAGCAGTAGGTATTACCATCTGTTCCCCAAATACGCCTGCAACAATGTAGCTCTTCCATTTTGGCAACAGAATTTATGGGGAAGAGCACGATGTCCTAAGAGACACTGATTTCTGAAAAGTGCCATCAAATTTTATCTGTGGTGACACAGAGTTGTATAAATAGCTGGGCTTGCTTCAACCATGGCTGTCTTCTTTGGAGAACAGCACCCCCACCTCCGTCTTTGTGAGGACAGGATGACACGACCCAGAAAACTTAACAGGTAGACGACACTGTTCAGGAAGAGGACCACCACATTTGTTTGTACCAGAATATGAAAACAAAATGACACAAAACGTAAGTTTGATGACAAAAACAGTTAGTAAGACTTGTATGGTTACAGGTAAGATAAAAAGAGAATGTTCCTCTCCCATGGACATGTCTAAGTTGGGCCATTCTATTTTCAATTATGTATAGATAGTTACAGATAATTAGAATCACTAGAGAACCCACAGTGATACAATGTTTAACTCTAAATTTCTGGGAGTGATAGACCTCCTACTATATTATAAATTTTTATTTCCAAATTCTCATTTGTACTGTGTTCAGAATGCTTTACAAAAATTGGATCATTGAAGAATTGGCAATGATTGACTTGATTTCACATAGTAATGTAGATATAAAAACATTTATTTGAATTTGTATTATTTCTGTTTATTTAGATGGAATAAAGATGGGACATGTGTTTAAATTATTATCACAGATTATACGTGAAGACAATATGAAATTTGAAACAATTGACCATCATAAGAAAAGAGAGAGAAAGCAAGAGAACAGCAGCATCACCAAATGAGGAAAAGCGATGCCCGCCAAGTTAGCCATGAGCACTGCAGACATACTAAGGCATCCTCCAGAAATACCTGAGCCTAAGTAGATGTTTGAGAGTTCACTGCATGGCAAAATTTGGAATATTAGGTATATGTTCATTTCTTATTGTTAGGAAGACAGAATATTAATTATAGACTAATGACGCTCTTGAATGAGCAGAAGGAGTTTGCTGTCAGCTCTGTGAAAACACACCTGCACCGATGTGATTAGCGTCCTCAACTCCCATGAAATCAGGAATGAGGATGGAAGACCTTGCTGAAGGTGTTCCTGATGCATTAATGAGGTAGCGGAGCAGAAGGTGAAGCTAAAACCAAAGTGCTCGCGCAAGATTGTCATGACTGACGTTTAGAAACTAGGGAAAATATTAAAATAATTCTTATCTATTGTAGCACCTGATCAAAGAAATTCCAAGCAATAAAACCACATCATCACAAACAACTTGAAGAACTACGACTTGAAACACGGCATGTGCTTTTCACTTGTGCATGAATCCTCATTGAGTTTTCCTAAATAATTATAATTAGCCACATGAAGAGTAAGTTGAAATAATTTTAATTTAAAACTTGATGAAAGAGGACACGTTCCTTATCTGTAAATATAGAAAATCTTATTTCAACAATCCCAGAATACAGAACTTACAAAATTTTAAAATATTTTCTCTCAAATCAACTATCCTTTGCAACTAATATAAGTTCTGATAGTTTCCAATATGTGGCCAAGATTTAAGGCTATATTTGTATGGTAAATTTAGGCTTTGTTTCCTTTTGTTATCATCCTCTGGTACAAACAAGCAAACATGGTGATTCTCTTCCTGACCACTGTTCTGTATACCTGCTCATTCCAGTAGGATGTTAACCACTTAACTTTTTGGGAGGTAGATTAGATTTAATAAATAAACTTTTTGTCAGAATAAAAATACACTTACCTGTGTTTCACAGATCAGCAAGTAGGATTTCCCTTTACATCTAAATATTTATCTAGCTTAGATCTAAATATTGAAGGTCACATTCTGAATTTTCATTCACCATATTTTATAAATATCTTTTTTATAATTGCTGCTTAATTTTAATAGCTTTCTATTTATAAAAGAACCTTTATGCAGATTATTTCACATCATCCACATGTGAAGTCAAAAAAAAAAAAGAACTCATGATGTGTCTGTATTTCCTTTTGAATTTACAACCCTAGGACCACCAACAGGTCATGCCTGGGTAGGGCAAGGATTTACACAGAAGAAAATGGCCACTTTGAGCCACTGAACCAGAATCAGGCTGCTGAAACTATGGCTTGTTCCAAGCCACTCAAAGGTAACTGCCAGCAGAGGGCTGTTGAGAGAGGTGGCTGCCAGCCGTTTGGACCCCAGCAGCTTGTAGCCAGATCTGCTCCAGGCGGCTAATCATCATCAATCAGGAAGATAACAACTCATCCTCCATTGAATCAGAGCTGAAAGACCTGCCTTCCCGTCAGGGTGGCTCATTACATAGATGATTTAGCTTATGTAGAAAGACATTTACCAATGACAATATTTTTTTGAAGTTACAGACTACATTTTTATGATGTAATTATTTATAGAAATTACTATAAATGATTCTCATCATATTAAACCAATGAATATCTTTAGAAAATGAAGCTGATTGAGATCTTTTCAATTTTTGGACACAACATTCTGAAAAAAGACACGAAAAGATTAGCAGAATGAGACAAGGAATATTTGCCAGTGGCTACTCTCAGGTTGAGTTAAAAAGAATGAATGCTACAATGAGATAAAAAGAATATTTTTTCTCCTACATAGAAAGCAAAAGTTGGCGATCATTTATTTGAATTTTCCTTCAGTTCTTATGGTCTCTATGACTGATGTTGTGTTGCTTGGCTCTTATTTATGAAACGTTCTAGTAATCAAACAGGTATACTATAGAGTTCTCTTTTTCAGTAGTAATTTTCCTACTCATAATCTCCCACCTCTCTTGTAAGTATCTTGCTAGGGACTTGTATTCCAAGTTATAACATTTATTAGCTGATTTTTAAAATCAAGTTAACATTATTTTGCAATATATTCCCAGATACAATTTGAGGAAAAGAATTTAAGAGACTAACTCATTTAGTGACCTAGTATCACTAGGAAAGAGTCGTTTTCTTCATTTATTTTTCATTTTACTAATATCATGGTTAGCATAATGACACCTCATAACTTTTCTCAGACCAGGATTTTTAGAAGCAAAAAAAAAAAAAGAAAAAAAAGACTTTTGCTTTAATCAAAACAAAAAAATCTTGGTGAATTCTTATGGACTAAATGAAAGTATACAATAAGTAAATATGTGATGAACTTCTTTAACTTCAATGAAATTGCATTTAAAGATAACTGGCCTTAATATTTTCAGCTTAAATGTCATCATAACACTTGAAAAATTAAACTTTGAGCGGAGTCACCCTCTCCTTTAGCATACCTTCTGATTCCAGGAGGAAAAAAGAGGAGACAGCGAGCCTTCTCCAGTTTTTGCGGGTATACATTTTACTGGAAGATGAAGTAATTTTCTACATACAGAGCCACATCTTTTTAAAATTGATTTTGGTACTCTACAAAGGGAACTTTGACCATCAAATAGGGAAGGACTTGTTAACCTTGATCAATGGGTAAATATTAGACATGAAGGGTTTTGTGGGCCAGTTTCTGTCACAACCATTGAACTCTGTTGTTCAGTCAGACAATTGCAGGCAGTAAGTTTCCACTTAAATTTTACTTATGAGCACTGAAATCTGAATTTTGTATAACTTTCATATGGCATTAAATATTATTTTTCTTTGGAAGTTTTACTTCAAGCATTTAAAGATGTCAGCTATTCTCAGATCACAGATTCTACAATAACAGACCATAATGTAATAAAAGCAGAGAAGAAGGTGGATTTTGATAACAGACAATTGTGCTGATCCTTGGTAAAGACAATAAAAGTGGGCTGTTGTGGTTTGGATCTGGTGTGTGCCTCAAATCCTCGTGTACCTGTGGATACTTGGGAAGTGGCACCTGGCTGGAGGGAGCAGATGCTTGAGGCTTGACCGGGAGGAGTGTGTGCTGGTTCTGCCCTTCCTCTGAGACTTGGCTTTTTCCTGCCGTACCACGAGGATCTCTGTCTCTGGAGTTCTGGCTGTGGCCCAGGACCTGGCTCCTCCTCTGCCATGTGATTCCACCACTTCTCAGCTGCCCATCCGTGAACAGAATGAGGCTTTCTGAAACTGTGAGTGAAAATAAATCTTTCCTCCCAAAGTTGTGGATGTCACGTATTTGTTCTCAGCAATGAAAATGTAACCACGACACGGCTTTATGCACACATGTCATTTCTGTGCAGTTCAGTATTTTACGGAAGCTGTTTAACGGTAATGCGCAAAACAGTTGTTTCTGAAGACGCTCGATGCTGCTGTCACTTTCACTGACTGCCAGAGCTGTTTTGTGGAACAAAAGCTATCGGAGCCTTGTTGGAGAGTATTTTGCCACTGCCTCATGAAACAAGAGCTAAAAGATAACTTCTCCCTGTGAATTGCATTGAATCAGTTGGTGCTCAGTGTTGCTTTGTTTATTTCCTGCCTCTGATATTAAACCATGCATTCTTCCATATATTCATGTGGATCTTCCTTTATCCATTCTTTTCTTCTGCTTTGAATGCCAAACACTTATATAAGCATTAGAGGAAACAGGTGAGTTTCAGTGACTTTTGAGTTTCAAGAACCAGTAACAGCTGTGGCTAGACTGTTGGCTGGATTCCAGTGTCAAGAGTTTGTGAGCAGAAGGGAGTTCCAAGACACCATGGAAGAGAAGGAACTATGAAGACTTCAGAGAAAAAATCTCTAAGACATTCTAAAGAGATGCCATGTATTGCCAAAATCCTCAGACAACACCTGCACTCTTCATTTATATGACATTGTAGCAATTGTCTGTTTATCCTATAGTCACAGACTTTTAGGGGTCAAAGTATGGAAACTTGTTTGATTTCTCAAATTTTAAATGATAAAGAAAAAGTGTTCACTAGAAGAGAAGGTAGGAGTTCAGGTCACTCAAATCCTTACGTAAGCTTATCTGAATGGAAAGCTCTCCTGCGCTAATTCAGCATTATTTCTGCTACACTACACTTCCCTTTCTCTTCTGCAGTTTTTTTTTTTTTTACTGATTATACATTGTTTATTCTCTTTTCTATGCAGATTCTTAAGTCAACTTGCAGAGCTCTTATCTTTTTCTCAGTGATTCCTTTAATGACTATGGTTGATAAAGTTGAGAAAATGCAATTGGAAATAATGCTGAAAAGAAATTTCCTCCTTGTTTCTGAACTTTCTGCTGACCTGAAGTAAAACCACAATCACCTCAGCTCTCAGACTCAGCATATTGCGTTCTTCAGTGCAGGTTACTCCATAAATTGCAATTAATGTCATTTGTGACTCTCACAAGATTACAGGTGGCAGAGGACTTTGCCAGCTAAGATCAGAATTTCCCATGGCACAAAACAAAACACTTGTATAATGATCTAGAGGAGTGGATTAAACATACTGAGCGAGAGCTACACACTGAAAAAGTCCAGGGGATTATCTGTTTAGCTTTTCAAATCCTTTCAACTGAAGTGAAATTGATGTGGCTCTATTTTAGTTTCAACACTGTTTGTAGATTTGAACTTTCCGTGTTCTGATTTCCTGTTACCTAAAGCTTCTACCTTTTCTAAGGCTAAAAAACAGGATCTGCATTATTCCTTCGGTTCCTGCTCCACCTAGAGTTCTATGTGTACAAGATTGGACATGGCGCTTACAATTTAAGCAGTTTCCTCAGAAACTTCACTCTACACTTTTTTGATCACTTAACAGCTCACTGCTTTCTGGGTTTCAGGTAGATTATTCCATCTAACCTACATTAAACCTAATCCTGCAATCATTACAGTTCTCATGTTTCTTAATCTCACCTGGAGGAAGGGGTACAGAGTTTGGACACCAAAGTTACAGTGTCAATAACAATGGCAATAACAGATCCACACTACTTGCTTGATTTGGGGGATGCTTCCAAGTATTTGACATGTGTTCATTCATGAGAGTTCTTATCCCAATTTGAAACTACAAACTCCAGTTAAATAGTATGCCCAACATCACAACAGATAAATTACAGAACCAGAGCTTGAAACCAGGCCCTCTGACTGTGGATGTCACATACATGAATGGCTCTACTCTAGAGAGGCTCTTGCTGAAGGCCACCAGCAGAGGAGTATCTGTCTTTGTTCACAGCTCATACTCCACAGGCCCTACCTACCTTTAGTAAGGAGATCATTGGCCAGTAGGATTTAAGAAATATTCAGCAAGCATGGGTTGGTAGTTTATATGTCTGTTAAATATTTCTCAGGGTGTAAAACTTTTTCTTGAAATGCATCCTTTACACATACCCATTGGTTATTTCATGTTTCATTATATTTAAAATGACTTCAATACAGAAAAATGCATGTGCATGTGTGTGTGTGCTATTTAATCCATACACTATAGACGATCTGTTGTTTTTATTGAGAGGACACATACTACTTTAAACTTATAATCACAAGCCTGCCTACTTTCTAAAGTTAGGCACTTTAGTTAGCTAGTTTTATTAATATTTTTATATTTGACTAAAACCAAAGGTTATACTGATGTACCTCATGAATATTATCAAATGTCTTGTCATTGATGTGACTACGGGAAATATTGTTCAGGCTCCCCTGCCCTTGTAGCAGTGAGGTGCAAGGGCACAGTACAGGACACTTGTCTTTGTCTTGGAAACCGAGCCTCAAACAGACGCGGAAATGTTCTGGTGTGTACCCACCCACTAAGCCATGCATTTCAGCAGGAACCCTGTTGCTACAATACCCACGGCAGTTGCTTCAAGCAATTTTTTTCACACATGTAGGGTTAAAACAGTAGAAAAACACTTAAAGAATAATTTATGTGCCTGTTTGCCAATAAATTTCTGTATTTTTACTATATTTTACCCGTTAGCCTGGTTTTAATGTGATCTGGTTGTTTGTAGTGGGAGCCAGGTTAATGTGATGTGCTGTGACCTGCTGACAAGCCTTCTCCACCTTTCCTTGTCGCTACTTATTAGGTAATTTTTCCTGAGTGTTGTTTGGGAATGTGTCCCGGGTCTTCAAACTGAGCTATATATCCTTTATCCCACTCACTCTCCTCTACATTTTTTTTTCTTGAGACAGAGCCTAACTAAGTGGCGAAGTTGCCCAAACAGCACTCAAACATGAGATTGTCCTGCCTCAGCCTCCCAGGGCACCGATTTTACAGATGTGCTCCACTATACCCAGGTTCCTATTGAATCTTTTTTTTTTTAATGTACCTGTGGAAATTACTAATTGTGAATGATGAATTGCCTCAGGTCAGTTGTCAGCAGTAGTTTGCAGGTGCATGAATATGTCTGCACACACATATACAGATGTGCACACAGGGCACTGACGACATAGGAACTATGCAGCTGGAGGCAGAAAGGAGGTGCCAACTGTTTGTACATGAGATGACTTGTCCTTTTCCCTTAGGTTGGGAAGTTTTTCATCAACAAATTCTTCTGGATTTCTTTACTCATGACCAGGCCATTTGTCTTACTCTAGAGATGGAAACATGCTGTTTTATGATACACACTTAACTACAGTTGTTCCTGCCCCTGTCACCTTCAGAACTGATGGGTGAACTGCCCCGTCCTTCAGTCTGCCTCTCTGGCTCACACACCTTTATTTGTTCTGTGAAATTGTGCGGTCTGTATTTCAGGGGAAAATATAGTTTAAATGATCTTCTTTTTACTTTTTACATGTGACAAATGTTCAGGCCACTTTTATTCATCAAAATCTCCACCATAATTCTTTCCTTTCCTCTCTTCCTTCTTATATTGCCATGCTGTTCTGAGGTGTTTTTAAAATAAGAAATGCATTTAGTAAGCAATGTGGAAAACACTGTTCTAAAGTCCCCTTACGACTTATATCTCCCAAGCTTTAGCAAGTCTTGAGCTTTGTGGCTTTCCTGAATCATGGCTTTTAATTTAAATTTTATATTCTTTGCATTTGACTGTATAAATTAATTAAAGTACTGTATCCTCAGGATATTATTTTGTATTTTTTCATTCTAACATCTTGCTTCTATTTATTCATCTGGACTTAGTTATAATATCTTTATAATTGGAGAGAAAGAGATTGTGAAACAAATTTTAGTTTAATACAGAAGAGGATATAACTTTAATGAGTACTTCAACTAACGTAGACAGGTTGTGCAATGGTACACTAACAGATAACCCATAAGAAAAGCAAGCACAGCATTATTTGTCACTCATGCACTTATGTCTGTGACTATGGGACTCTCTGGGATAGCCTTTCCTACGTAGTGATTCAGGGATCTCGGCTTCTTTTACTTGAGTGTTTGTAACACTTGGCTTTAAGGTTACAAAGGCAATGGAAGAGTCAGATGGAAAGCCATCTACTGAATCTTAAGTGCTTTACTCAGAAACAATAGATTTGATTGCACTTTGCAATGCCAAGTCTCCAATGACAGCCTAACTCAGAGACGATGTACACTTGGCAAACAGTAATTGTCTCTGCCTAGTGTTTTCACAGACAGACAGCTGACTGGTGAAGATCTCTGACATGAATGGTACTCAGGCAGAAGTGGAAAATGAGAGATGCGAGTTAATGTTTCACTATGAGCATGCTTCCATTGTTTAATTATCCTTACAACTAACTGGCATCTCTAACTTAGAGATATGACTGGCATCTCACCCCACAGATCTTAGTTCCCCTTTCCCACCCTACTCCTTATGATGCAGAAAGAAAAAGATGTTACTTTATAAAATAGTCAGCTTGCTTCTGTTAGGTGAGAGTCATAATAATTTAGGGATAGAGTGGGGAAGCACTGGTGAGCATCCTCTTTAGCTATAGACTATGAAAGAAGACTTTAGTCTACATGACTATATATCTGTGCTTGCACCTCTCTATGGATCAAGATGTTTAGACCTTTAAAATAGTTTCACAACTTCCAAACCTTTCAAATCTTATACCCTACCCATATCCCTGTACAACCTAATGGAAACACCTTTAAAATATTCAGCATCCATGCATTTCTCTTTGAGAAGTGCGGAAGAAGAGAAGAAATCTGGAGGCTAACACGTGTGTGAGGAGAGAAGCTTCTCATACGGGTTTAGGGTTAATCCTCTCTCTGTCAACTTCTAAAATTTTGATCTTGAGTGATTTCCTATGAAATGGAGATACAAAGATGGTTTCAGTAGTGACTGTGAGAAGGCAGAGCAAAACATGACTAAAGCAGTTTGTATTATGTGTTTAGTGAAGAGCAGCTCTTGACACAATTGTGAGTAATAAAAAAAAATCATGGTTATAATCAGGAGAGAGAGACCTGCTACAAGGAAAGGAATCAGACACAGAGGACAGTCTGTGCCACAGAGATGTCCCTGAATTTAGGATAGAAAGATCTGCAAGAAATTTCATTGACAATTAGTTGCAAATCTTGACTTTTGAGATACTGAAGGCCTCTTATGGTTTTTTTAGTTGGTATTTTAAAACATTATTACAGATAAGAGTGGAGTTAATATCAACAGGTATGATATGATACGCATGTTGGTGTGAATCTTTTTGATTCTGTCTAGAAACAGTGGTTTTCATGAGTGAGAAATTCTGGTGGTATGCCAGAAATACTGGCCTGGCTATAAAGCAGAGTGGGATACTGAGGAAAGACACGTAGATGAACTATGAGATGCCAACAGGTACGGAGGCCCAGGACACAGCATGATGGGAGACAGCTCCCATAGGACTGAACTGGATGAGCTTGGCACTATGCCAGGACATCCAAGTAGACAATACAGGAGTCATGGTTAGGACAAACTCAGGACAAATATCATGGCTCCTTATCAAAGAGGAAAGTATGGCAAGGGGTGAACAGCTGGGGTTTTACTCTAATCTCCGAGGGCTCTGAATCATTTACCTGAGGGATGATAACAACTTTAGTGGTAATTCTATAATATGCCATATTCTTCCCTTGACTTTCTCCCTGTTTAGAGTCACTCTCAATAGCGACAAATCCTAATAAAATCTTGGTTGCATTTCTCTAGGGATGTTGTTCTCAAGCCTGGACCAGGTCTAGCAACTTCAATACCACCCGGAATGTGATAGAAGTGCAAAATCTCCATCTTCACCCAAGAGGCGGAAACTCAAGAGGAGTGACCTACGAATCTTGCATCGTCTCTGAGTCTCCAGTGGATTCTGGTACACACAAAACTTAAGAATCCCATTAGAGTACACAGCACAGAGGCACAGACTTGTTACATTTTGAATCCTTCAAACATAGTCTGTGGTTTCTTCCCCACTCCTATTAACTAAACCTTCCTGTAGTGGGTTTTTGTTTGTGCTGCGTGTGTATTTTTTTTTTTTTTAACATACACGTGTCTTTAAGGTCATTTGCTTGAGCCAGAAACGGGAACTTGTCCTCTACTTTTCATGTACTTGTCATATCAGTTCATCAAGTGATCCAATTATCAATAAGCTTGCAAACATATCCTCTTCTGTATCCCAACATACCATCATGGAGCCCTCTTATATATTTGAAGGACTTCTTGTTGAAGTACTATTTTGTTCCAAACACTTGCTCAGCCAGAGCGAGCACACTAGAGACTGCGGGACAAATCCAGCGTATAGTGTGTTTTTACCAGAACGTTTTCAGTAGAATATAGTCACGCTCATTCATACTTACTTCCACTCTACATAGCTAATTTTACATGGCAGCCAAGTGAATGCCTGTGACAGACCCTTCGTGTTTCACAAGTCTAAAGTATTTATATATGGTCATGTAAAAATGTTTCCTGATCTCTGTCCTAGGTATTAGATGTACACAGAGAGAAAAACATTCTCTCTCTCCTCATGGGATGTACAGTTTAGTGGGGAAGATAAGTAGAGAAATTGAGCTGTGTTTTTGTCCATGTCATGAATATGTGACCTGTGAGAGATAAGAAATTTCTAATAAAGGAGCCAGGGGTGCAGCTCAGTGGTTTAGCGCTTGTCAAGCATGCACAGGCCCAGGGTTGGATTCTGCAACACCACATGAAAATTGTTTGGGTGTACAAGCACACACATGTAATCCCAACATTCTGGAGGCTAAGGCAAGAAGATTCCCATGTGTTCAATGCCAGCCTGGGCGATACAGTGATTGTAGGATCAGTCTAAGTGAGACCCTATCTCAAATACTTCGTGTGTGTTTATGTGTGTATCAGTTTACCAGAAACCCTTCTCCCCTATAGAGAAATGTGTTTTAATCAGAGGAAATAGATTGTGTGTTTGCATGCCTTTATAAGTGTGTGTGTCTGTGTGTGTGTAACTCTGATCAATGCTTCAGAATGTTCTGAGTATGTTTTCTTTTTTCAGTGTGCTGGCTGATTAAACAGGAACCTTCTTACAAAAACTACTGGTTCTGTCTTGAGGGAAAGGACCTGCAAATTGTTTCCTTCCTGCAAGGGTCCCCCGGCTTTGGGGTCCTTGTTCTAGATGGGTGAGCCAAGACCCAGAGCAGCATCAGAAATACCTCCTTGAGCACGGGAGACACCTCATATTAACAATCTAAACACATTCCTTCCTCAAAACCCAATACACACTTCGGGAATTGCCAGACACAGTGGCTCTCAGATTGCATTTTACATTTGCTAACAAGTGACCTGGCTGGAAGAGTGTATTGGTATAGCAATGCTGCCTTAGGGTCTGTAGCCCAGCTCTCAAATGACTTCAAAGGCAGATAGCATACAAGATTGGAAATGGTTTCAGCTGTGTATTCCTCTTCCCACAGTGAAAAAAAAAATTGTTTTTCTGTTGTGTGGACTTTAATTTTCCCCATAAACACAAGAGAATATCTCTGGAATAATTACAGAGGCATTTGCTTCCT
This sequence comes from Ctenodactylus gundi, assembly GCA_004027205.1. Taxonomy (NCBI): domain Eukaryota; kingdom Metazoa; phylum Chordata; class Mammalia; order Rodentia; family Ctenodactylidae; genus Ctenodactylus; species Ctenodactylus gundi. Next base: position 28,611 of record PVKB01007187.1, read on the forward strand.
TTATTTTTAATCTCCTTTTAAGTTACATGACACTAACCTAAACAATCCTTCCACTCACCTCAGAAGTACTTTTATTGTTTCTTCTGGGAGAAAACAAGGAGTGAAAATGGGAGCCCTGGCTACTGCCTCAGAGTCCAGGTGGGGTGATTTGCAGCTGGGGACATTCCTCTCCGCATTCTGCTGTGACCTTATCTGCCTTTAAGGCTGCCTCGCCATCTCAAGTAAAACATGTACCCCATTCTCCTTTCTGCCTACAAAGCCATGCTAGAATAATTCCACCTGTTTTGTAGCTGGCACGACTCCTTTTTGGCATGAAAAATGGAAACACGGGGACCATTAAAGCACTGTCTGCATTTGCAGCATCTCGGCGGTGCCCTTCTCCAGCTAATAACTCGTTCCCATCCAAATGGTCCATTTTCACTTCAGGCAGAGATGTCTTTGGACGGTTGTTCGGGAGCTAGAAGTAGTTCAGAGAGCTGAGAGACTTAATTCCCCGTTCCTCTCCAGCCCCTACCATTCCTCATGAATCCGATCCTTGACTGCCTACTGCTTTTTTTCTGCTTCGCAGCCCGCTCCCGTTATCACCAGCATTACTTTCAATCTTGTTGAAGATCTAGCTGATTAAAAACACTAGCCTTGAGAAAATTCTCTTTCTTGAAAGTCAATGCTTGAAGGAGATTAGGACTATTTATATTGTAAGGCTCTCCCTTAGAGCCTCTGGTGGCTTTACTCTCTTGACTGATGCAAACCTCAACTAATGCTCTTTATCCAGATAATCCACTCGTTTCCAATATTCATCAAATGGCAAGACACAAAGCTTTTAAGAAAGAGAGTAAATGTGCAGGCTTAAAATCACATAGAATTTTAGGCTTCATAAAATTGTGAAAGAAATTATGAGGAAATCTGGGGCTTGAGTCGTATTTCCAAAGAGATAAATTGAAAGCAAATAAAATCCCTGGAGCCACAGCAAATGTTTTCTGCTCCTTGCGTTACTTTACCAGGTGTTTGGATCACAAATGCCTGATGAGGACAAAGAAACCTGTTTTCATTCTCTGATGAAAATACTATAGGCAAACTTTCCCTGTTGGAACTCCTACGTCTTTCCTTTTTGCGCGTGAATTTCTTTGCTGCATCTCTTTCTACGTTGGATGCATTTATTAGACAATTGATGTGCACTGACCTCACATAAAAAGGGAGAGAGGAAGTAGGAGGGCGTGAGAGTGTGGGGACAGAGAGGGGAAAGGAATGCGAAGTTGATATGGCAAGTGTGCGCACCACTTTCTCAAGTGTAATGCGACTACTGTACATCCCAAACACATGCTGTCTTAGTGTTTGTTGCTGGACAAAATATCCTATATTCACAACTTATTGGAGGACAAATGTATTTTAACTTACAGTTTCAGTCTATCCGTGAGCTGCTCACAATGGCTGAAGAATATGGCAGAGGGCCAGCAAGGAAGAGTTGCTCAGAGCAAGGAATCCAGGTGCCCTTCCGGGCCAAGGCCTGGTGTTCTCCACCTTCTGGACCTACCCGTCTGGGCTCAGCCTCCACGTCTGCTGCTTCTGGCCATCCCCACCTCTTAACAGCAAATGGCTCTGTTGTTATTGCACAGCACCCAGATGCATGGGAGACATTCTCAATACGAATATTAACATTCTGCCCCTGGCCCCTCAATGGCTCATGTCCACCTGCTAATGAAAGATGTATTTAATTGTTTTTTTTTTAAGTTTCCAAAGTCTGACACTTCCAGTATTGCTGAAAAGTCCAGGTCTAGTGTCTCCCCTGAGACTCAAGGCAGTCTCTTAGCTGTGAGTTGAAACCAAAGAACAATGGTACAGGATAAATTTTTCCATTTCCAAAGGGAGGAAAAAGAGGACAGAAAGCTGACCAAAATGAGTTTGAAACCTACCAGGGCAAGTTTACGTCCTGTAGCTCTGTTCAATCCTGTAGTCTTGTGTCTAGCACTTGGGGTAAGCTGGGAACAGTTGTGAGCTCCAAAGCATTTGGGTGGCCCTGCCCCTACAGTGTTGTCTGTGGCTGTAACTTTCATGCCTTTTCTTTTGGGTGAACTCCACTAATAGCTTGTGGCCTTTTTTGCAGATGATCCGCATTCTTATTATATCCAAACTTGAGTGATCTCCATGGTACCCTAGCTTCTCCTTTATAACTTCATGTACTGACCTCCCAGGGGCATACTGCTTAGCCTCCAAAATCTTCCTCTGAAATCTTGGTGGAAGCCTCCATGGTCCCACAACTCTTGCTTTCTGATTGCCTGTAGAGGCAGCACCATTGGATGATGGCAAGGCCTGCCACTGGACTGAGCTATTGTATGACCCTTAGGACCATGAAGTCCACAAAGGACTCTCAGTTCTTAGATGGCTAAACTAACTTGGGGTTTCAACTTCCTAGGTTGCCCTGCAGGATGTCCTGAGAGTTTCTTTTCAAAATAAAATCTTTTTCCTTTGGGTACTTTAATTAGAATAGGGTGAAATCTTGTTCTTTCCTGAGACACCCTCAAGGTATGTTTTTTATAGTCCTGATTCCAATTACTTGGTTTCTTTTGAATGCTAATCTCTCTAACAATCTTGCTGTCTTTTGCCCCACCTCTGGGGGTCCTTTACTCTGAAAATATCGAAGACTTAATATCTCTTTTTCTTCTGTGGATTTTTCCCCCTCTCACTTCTCAGTAGAGCTGGCTAAAAGACAAAAACATTACTCGTGTAATAGCCCTCATTTTGGGCTGCTTTAAATTTTCTTCCTTGAGATTAGATAGTCCACCACCCTTAATATCAGTTTCAGGCAAAATCTTCGGAAAGAGGCAAAATGCTGATACACTTTTTGCCAGAGGACAGCAAGCATGGGTTGCCAACCGCCAATGAAGTCCTCCTTTCCACCTGAAACTTAAGTCTGGCTTTTCCAATCTACAGTTCTCTGAGCGTTGTGGTTTTCTGGGCTTTGATCAGAATCTCCCATCAAGCTTGGCTCATGGAATTCTAAGGCTTGTGTAATCTGCATCTTCAAACCTATCCAGACTCCTCCAGCCAACCAGTTACGGAGGCTCCTAAACCACATCGTGGTGCAAAGTCATAGAAGCGATCACACTTCTCTGGTACCAACTTCTGTCTTAGTTATTTCTTGTTACTCAGATAGAGTATCTAACATCCACAATTTACAGGAAGAAATGTTTACTTTAACTCTTAATTTAAAAAGGTCTCTGTCCAATCATGGGCATCAGGCAATGACAAGCACATGGAAGAGGACTCACAGGAGAGGAGCTCTTCACAGCATAGTGAACAGAAAGCCAAGTAAGGAAGTACGGATGGATATAGCAGCTATCCTTCCAGGTCGCTTCCCAGCGTTTTACTTCTTCCAGGTGAAGTCCCAGTGTTCCACAACTTCCAGGTCAGGCTCCAGTCATCTGCTCCTTCTGACCAGGCCCCACCTCTAACCACATATGGCTCCAGAGGTATTCCACAACATCCAAAAGCATGTAGTTTGGGGGGAAAATTCCAGATCCAAACCATAACACAAACTAATAAAAAATAACTCTTAGAGGAAAAAGGGTACAAACACAAATCTAAAACAAAGTGAAAAAGTATATTCTGAGGCAGTTCTTAGAGAGAGGAAACATAAAGTCACCCTGATTTTGGGCCAGAAAATTAGGGGAGGCTGAGAAAATCAGTCAGTCTTTTCCCTGACTCACTTATCACTTTGTCTGTGGGGAAAAACATGATAATGAAAGAGATATGTTTTGAAGTTGCAACATCTAGAACTCCAGTGCCAGATTTGTGTGATTACCTAACCAGGCTTCTATAAATTGACAGTATTGCAAATTACACTAACTTGATTCTCCAAGTTAGGGGTAACATGCAAGATGCAGTAGATTAACCAACATTGCCAAAATCCTAGAGATGAGCACCAAAGTATTTTCCAAGCATATTCACAGATATTACAACCAATTTCCAAACTTTGAGGAATTCTTTCCAAGAAAGTGAAACAAATCCTTACTAGAAGTATGTTTTTGGGGCAAGAGAACGCTGTAAGACAGGAGTATGCTAGAAGGTTTCAAACCAAGATTTACTCTGTATTTTATGAGTATGTATTATTTTATTGTAGGCAAGTGGAATAGAATGTCAAGAATCATTGTAAAAAAGCAAGCAGGAGAGCAGCAAACCACATTCCTCTGACCTAGATTTTCAAACATTAAATTTGTCACTTAGAACTTAGCTAGCACAAGCAAAAGAAAAAGACTGGGCTAATCTTGTCTCCTGTAAGATCTGATGCAGAAACTTAGGGTTTTATAGAGCAGTTTAGGGTACGAAGAGAAACAGGTATTGATGGTCAGACGATTGAAGGAATGCTTGTGTGTGAGCTTGTGTGTCCTGTTATTTAACAGCTCAATAATGAAAATGAATTTGCTGAGTGATAAAATGACTGTGATTGCCTTTTGAAAGCTATGCCGGGGAAAGGCCACTTACACAGGAGCCCACTTAGAGTTTGTCAATGGTAGGAAGCCACAGAACACTGGGTCTGATACATAGAGACATTCTGTAATATTGGGACAAAGAGGAGCCTATAGGCTGATTTCATCTTCGTTCAGTATTTCATTAATGAATCCTCAGTATGAATATCAACATTCTGCAAATTCTAGCTCTTAAATTAGTATATATGTGAAGGCAACCTGCCATCTTCTCAGGGAACTCTCAGGGTAAAAGGTACACAAAATGCTTGCCTTTTTCCCCACAATGATAACACATGTTCTGGCCTCAAGAATTTTACCTGCTTCAAAAAATAAATAAATAAAAAAACAAACAATGAGTTTTTGCTTCAACCTTCTATTGCTAGGAAGACAACTTGCTTGTAGAGAGGATTGCTTTGACTTGAATCTCAGTCCTTAAGTATCCCTAGGTCTTTGACAAGAGGCTATTGGGAGGATTATGGGGTATTTTAAGATTAAGAAAGTGTTCTCATCAATTTAAATTTGTGTAGCACAGAACAGAAGAATCACTGTTGTTCTCAGGAGATTATATAGAGAACCAGGTTTTGGGTGTCTAAGCTGGGATTGCGTTCTGGGACTGCAATGCAGAAAGGTCACTTTCTGCACCATTGTAGCAGTGGCGTCACTTGTGATACTAATGCATATAAAAACCACTGAGGTTGAAAAATGTATATCTGCTGGTTATTCCATTCTGTAAATTCCTTGGAAGGAAGAGGATACACAGAGAGTCAAGTGTGAGGAAGGTGGCCTCGAGTGGGCAGAAAGGGAAGCAGGAGCAGAAATTAGAGAGATCGGTGTCCTTGGAGGTAGAAGGTGTAACTTGGGATGATTTCCCTTAAGATTTTGGAGACATTCTTGTGTTAAGAATAGTTATTAACACAATAAAAGCCATTCTGATAAAATCTGATGTGCCTGAAAGGCTTTGATTTATTTGAAATTTTAAGGGGTGATATTTTTCAAGTCATCCTTCTGATTTTACTTAACCGTTAATTGAACAGAAAGTCCGCCCACTCAGGGGAGGTGCCTTACTTGGTACCTTCACCTCATACCTGCTGCTTTTCATTCATAGCATTTGCCACAGTTTGTAATTGTGTGTTTGTGGTTTTTAAAGTTAATTGTGGCTTTCAAATGCTTATCATAAAGTGTGTTGAGCAGTAGGGATTCATAAAATATTTGTCGAGTAAATAATAAATGTTCTCGGGGGCAGACGCTAGAGTGATAAAGAAGAGCTACTGACAGGGTGAACAGGACAGGGGCCAGCACTGCCCTCCCCCTCCCAAATAGTCCCGGGGATTAAAGGACTGAGACTTTCAAGAAAAGAGGGTGTGTGTGCACTGCTTTGTGAATTTTTAGTGTATTGCAAGTAAGTGAAATCTGGTTTGAAATTAGTATCTTTTCCAACTGAGAGCTTAGGAAATTAGTTTCTTCCTTTTTTTTTTTTCAGAGTGTGCTCAACTTATACTCCAGTAATTAATTTTTGAATATAAAAGGACTGTTAAGTATCTAAAACATGGCTTCATTGTGCTTTAATACTTTCATTAACATCTTGTTTTACTTATTAACTTACCATTTTAATAACTTACAGCACATATTGTACTTAAGCATAATAAAATGATTCAAGTGAGTTAATATGCCTGAAGTGGCTACACTCCACAAGACACTGTAGAACGCAAATTATTTAAAATTTTCTCTCTTTGGGGGGCAGGACTTACTTGTTCCAACCTAGGGCCTAGTATGTTCTAGGCAAGTATTCTACTATGCCATTAACCCCCAACTATTATTTTTTTCACTTGAGACAGGGTCTCATTGTGTATTCTATGCTGGTCCTAACCTCATTACGTAGCCCATGCTGGCCTAGAACTCCGGGCAATTCTCCTGCATAGACCTCAGCCTCCCATGTGTACTGGCATGTGTCAACACATGTGTCTAAATTTTATATGGTACTGGGGGATGGAACCCAGTGTCATGCACAGGCCAGGCAAGGGCTTTAATCACTGAGGTATGCCTCCAGCACCAATTGTTTATTTAATAATTGAAAATTTCACTAAGAACTTTGCCTATTCAGTATCACACCTGGTGATAAAGTTGAGACACAAAATATTTTCTTATTCAACTATATATTAATATTTGTATGTGCTAAGAATGGTACTGCACCACTATTAATGTATACCTTTACAAATAAATGGGTAAATGAAGGAATATAACTCTAGCATGTCCTAAAATACATCAAACCTGGGTGCTTTACTTTAATGTTAGTATGTCATCAAAAAATCTTTCAAGGCCTGAAACTAACTGTAATGTCAAGGGCAGTAATATTTTCAAAATAATGAAGCTGTCATTTGTCTCATTGCCTGAAAAACTAGATCAATGTATTTCTTTGAATAATGGTAGAATTAACAAAAAAAGAAGTGAACAAGAAGCAATAGATCCACTTTTCATGGCATCTGAAGTTTGTTGGTGTGAGCACCTTTTTTTTTTCCTTCTGAAAAATGTTAAAATTACAAACTCGCAACTACATATTTTGTTCATTGTAACACAGGAACAATAATTGTTAAAATCCTCAATGTGGCCGTGCAGGATTTGATAGCTGAAAAAACAATAAAAGTGCTTTGTAGATTCTGAGTGCTAATAAATTACAGAAAGACTAATATGAAAGTCAAGGCATTGCCTCCTTATTTGGCATGATCTGCCAGAGAGTATATGGTAAGCTCTGTCCCAGAACTACAGCAATTCACAGGTTGAATGAACAGATGCCATTCATTTAGTGCCACTTAGCTGACCATTTTCTGCAGAAGGTGAAGGAGGAATAGAAAAATCCTGACCAATTTCACAGTGTGTGCACCATGATTTAGTACCCAGCAACTTTTTAGTCACACCCCGGCTTTCTATCTACTTTATAGGAAGGTTTGTTTTTATTCTCTATGTCAAGAATCTAAACAGCTATTCCAGTCTGCACAGAGTGAAGGGGCTAGACATATTTTGGCCCATTTTCAAAAACTGAAAATAAAGGTTTTAAAGTGCGTAACAATGCGGTTTTCCTTTGGTAGGATGACACGGTCTTATGGGTGCCCTTGGAGATACTAGCCAGCACGCATACCTGATAGTCAAACAAGTGAGGTGATCAGAAACAGTGAGCTCACTATGTGGTGCCCTTCTTTTATTTTCATAATTTAAATTCCACATGATCAATGAAGGATGAAGTGCTCATTCTACCTTAAAGTAAATTGCGAGAGCATTTTATTTTTTAATGAAGTAAAAGCCCGGCACTGCCATTACCTCTGAAAAGCTTTGCAAGTAAAACCGCACTGTGTTTTATCCCAGGTTACAAAGGAAAGAGAGAGGGCGCAAGGCCATAATAATAGACGTGGATATCATTCATCTAAAAAGATATTAAAATTCATAGGGCAGGGGCATAGCTGAGTGATTGCATCGCTTGCCTAGGATGCGGGAGGCCCTGAGTTTGATTCCCCAGCACTACATAATAGCTGGGTGTGCTAACACACACCTGTAGTCTCAGCATTCTGGAAGCCGGGTCAGGAAGATTGCCCTGAGTTCTAGGCCAGCCTGGGCTACATGACAAGTTTGCGACCAGGCTTTGTCATGCCCACACGCACAAAGATATTCAGGTTCACATATTTCTATATCAATTGGGAAGTGAAACCCATAGTAGTGCGGATATCTGTAATCTTTTCTTTATCAGCAGACAAAATACTCATAAAATCTGAATATTTTTTGTATGGCACCCTGGGTACCCTACAGAAGTGAAAAGGTTGGTTGAACACTTTTGAGTTTATTTTGTTATGACTGCTTATTACATCATGGGCTCACTGGACAATAATTTACTAGAGAGACCAGTTAGTTGTGTTTCTAAACCCTGCTGGCCTATTCTCTACCTGCTGCCTCTGAACAATAGCAAAAAATGAGCTTTTTCTCCAATGTGTTAGAAATTTAATTTAGTGAAAATGATGAGGAGATAATTCTCTGGGTTTCGATGTAATTGTAAGAAATTATTTTCAGGACAAAGTTGAAGACATTGCTATCGAAACTCAGAGACACAGGTTCAGAACTTCTGAAATATTTTGGGAAATTTTATTTTGTAAGACTGAATGACTACTGAATCACTATCTGTTATACTTTATATCTCAAAACATTTGAAAGACATATTACTTATAAATTGTGTTCTGTTAAAACATTTTCTTTTGTTGAAAGATGCTCAAAGTCACATGTCCAGTAAATTACATATGTCTTATGGGTTTGGATGTGCTTAATTGAACATTTTAGAAACTTTCATTGCACTCTGGCAACTTGAAGTGTTTAGCAAGTCACAGAATTAAGAAGTACAAAAGAAACTTTTTTTTCAAATTTATTTGAAGAAGTCATGTACGTACTATCTTGCAGAACAATGCCTTCCAACTTAGTAAATGATGGCTAGATCATTGTGTGACATCAGGTACTTGTGGTACTTTAAGAAAGCTGTCAAAAACATCCTTTAAAGAACTTCAACAGCCCTCAATCAGTCTCATTACTGTCATATATATATATATATATATATATATATAGATAGATAGATAGATAGATAGATAGATAGATATATGTATATGTATATATTACGTTGGAAGCAATTTAAAAATCTATCTAATATAAAAGAAGTGCATGGATGTTAAGAATCTCTAAAGCAGATAGTACTGTAAAACTTATTTAAGTGGTTTTAAGTCATGAGACAGACACCTTAAGAGAACAGAAAATATCCATACTACTGGGGTCTAGTCCTAAATAGTCTAATGGAGTGGGCTGGGATATAGCTTAACTTTGTAGCTTAAATATTGCCTTCAGAAAATCTCTTACATAGAGCTAAATTTGCAAACTCCCAATGTTGTGCAGACATCACTAGGAACTTCTCTCCAACACTTCAGTAAGATGGTAACATCTAAGTCCAAACACTGTGAATAGTCTGTCATCGTTAGAAAATTTCCTCTTGCTTGACTCTAAAATATAACTGAGAACTAGAGCTTTTTGCTTTCCTACAATGTGCCAAGTAGTGCATTAATTACCATCATGAACTACTTCATTTAACTGTTATAACAATGCCATAAAACAGACAGCACTATTATTTACTTTTATGGGTGAGGAAAATAAAACTTACAGAGATGATGTAGCACCTCTAGGAATCCAATTATCAGTTCAAATTTTGGTTAGAAAGTCAGGATAATTTTTCTTGTAGTTAATGGAACACAAAAAGTAACATAGATACTGTCATGATTGCCATTTACATATGAAAATATGACAAGAGAATTTTGTTTGTTTAATAATTTTCATCCACAGGAAGGCCTGACTGGATGGATACATTTTGGTTTATGCACATAACAATATTATTCAATCCATAAATTCTGTAGTCTACCGAAAGTTTAATGAACATTGAAGCAGTTACTGTCAGCACGTATTTGATGTTCCCAGAAATTGCTAAATGAGAGCAAACCCCTCTCTCTAGTCGGCCCATTGAATATGACTATCCATCTCTTTCAGAAAATAATGGTTGATACTTGAAGAACTATTTCACTACTAATACCAGGATCCGCCTATCATTCAGTGTTGTTTGCTTTTCTGAGATCCTACAAAGAAATATGTCGCAACAGAGTTTTTGTAATCTCCTACACATTTCTAGCTTTGTTGAAAGGGAAGAGCACCTACACAGGGCCCGTAGTCTCTGGAAAGATGACCTCCTGTGAGGTGGGTTAGCCTCTTACAACAAGAATAATTTGATTCATATTTTCCTTCTATTTACATAGCAACAAAAAGGGATAAATCTGGACAATGTCCTTTACCTAAGAATGCAGGGATAGAGCTGAAAAATATCAAGAGGCCTTGCTTTATTAAAAAAAAATTAGTCAGATCCTCATCTTTGGTTTTGTTTTGAACTTCTCCACAGTCCAAACATAGCTTCAGCTAAATGTTTAAGAGGACTTTTCCTCTTGATGATTTCTAGTACATTCCTACCCTGAAATGAATGCTGTGGTGTTTGCTACAGCCCATGGCATGAACATATGGTTAGTTGGCTCTGCCATTTATAGAAACTTGGCTTGAAGTCCTGTGTTTCCCATTTAGTTACGTCGTGTCCCAGCACCCATACTCCCTGCTGATGTTTGTACTAGCACGAAGAGTAACGTGCAAGGGTTTAAACAACTCTGGGAGAACTTGTCTCCCTCTGGATCAATAATACACAATCCATTCCTAATGATGATAAAAGGACATTTGCATTAAAAGGAAATATGTCACTAATAATATAGGTATTGTCATCTATTTTTAAAGAAATACCCTCGGACTTGGGAATATATGGAAAGAGGCATCACTGTCTTAGACACTTAAATTCACTGTATTTTTAAAAAATAAGACAGATCTTAGGATAGAACAAGAAAGAAAAGCCAACTAGGACTGCTCTGTTTGTGAAGGAGAAATTTCCGTTTTTAGTGCAAAAGTGTTTGCCATTTTGTGAACACTGAAATAAGCTATTTTCATTTGCAGTTAGATTTAGAGAAAATTGCACAGTGATGATTTCATGACATCTGTGGCACATAGCTTCAACTCAGGTATAAAAGCACAATTCTGACTTCAGATGTGAATATGTGGGTATTAGGAGTACCTCTGAAAAATTCCAGCTTTTTTTTTTTTTTAGCAGACTGTATCTGTCCTGAATACTCTCTAGGCAAGACATAAAGACTATCATTGATTTCTTAGTATAATAAGTCATACTTATCAACTTGAAAGATACTTGCTGTATCAAATCACACACTTTGTTACAGTCTAGTTTGAAAGATGACATGCACGTTTACTGTATTACCTACATATAGTCAGATGTGTTCTAAAAACAAAAATGTTCCTAATGGAATCAAAACAAATCACATATTGTTAGCTAAGTAATCTGTCCATAAATTAATATAAAGTGAACATATCATTTCTTATAAAACCAAGTGTTAGAAGCAGTGAAACATGAGAGTATTTCATGATAAAACAATGCAGTTGTTTTGTTTCACGGCAAATTACAGTCGCATATATTTTGAGAATGAAAGGAACATAACACTTGATAAATGGTAGATTATACATTCATCAAATGCAAATTTAGGATAGATGGAAATGATTTTCAAAAGGTTCAACAAGAATATCCACAATAAATTAGTATTCATCAAATTGTGTGAGAGAGGTTGTGTGAAGAATGGTGATATAAAATCAGACAAATGGGATAAATGGAGAATATCTAAGCTAAAGCACATCTTAGAGAAAGCAAATTGACTAATGTGCAGGCATGATGTCCAAAGGCAGGGTTGTGGGGTGAAGAAGGATGGAAAGAGGCTACAGATTTGATCAATTATCTAGGAATTTTATTATGCTTGTAAGCAAAGAACAAGACCGATGTTCGGAAAATCATCTACCTACTTATTCATGTGTAGGCCACAAGTACTTTAGGCATATCATTTCAGTGTGAATTAGGGCAATAACTACTGTGATCTAGATGCCTTTGATACAAACTAGACATTTTCCGGGGAAAGGTTGCAATAGTAATAAATATTGTTAGCATGTATGGAAAAAGAAAGAGTAGACTTTAAAGATAATCTTCAAAAATGATTTACTTCCATCATTAAAATTATATCACCTAAGGTTAAGGGGAGAGGATTGTCATGAGTTTGAGGGTTAGCCTGGGCTACACAGTGAGTTCAGGACCAGCCTAGACTACACCACAAGACCCTGTCTCAAAAAATTATATCACTGATATATGTATGTATCTACATATTTGTCCTTGTGTATATGTACATATATGTGCATGCATTTATCTATCAATTGATCAATCAAACTACCTACCAATCATGTACCTATTCAGTTCCCTCATGCAAAAACAGGATGCCTAGAATTCTCTAAAAAATAATCTTAAAACAGATACAACAACATAACCAACAGATTTATTGATGCATGTATAATGTGCCTGGTCAAATGTAGACAGAAATTAGACCACAGCAAAATTACAAAATGGGCAAAATCGCTCTCAAGACAATTATAAGTCTGAGACATAAAGCAATTATAGAATTTGTACTTTAAAAGTGCTTTTAAAAAATTCACAGAACTAACAAAATCAAGCTACTTGCTCCCACCAAATCTGATTCATTTGATTCCTGGTGAGTTCAGACCTGGTGGCTGCTATTTCAAGCCTCATTTCTTTTTGACCTCAAATAATAAACTTGAAATCAGCCAGTTTCTATTCAGCCTTGTTGCATTGTTTGCCAGTTTATCAGGCTTTATGTTTGCATCAAAAATGTTATAGGAAGAAAACCGCAAAGAGGCCACAAATCTGGGCAATTTTCCCTGTTTTACACAGATTTCAAAATTGTTGC